>CASHTH010003517.1:0-36690 GCA_030341885.1 Geodia barretti
ATGTGGGAAAAGGTGGCCTAAACCTTTTGTACTTTTAGTGAGTGGTTGGTGGAAGGGGACGGGTACCACCCTCCTCATACTTTGCTATAGCTAGGAGTGGCAGTTTCAGTAATCCTGGTTACCTGTGGGAAAAGGTTGGGCCTAAAATTTGTATTTCAGCGAGCAAGTGATGGGGAACGAGGCAAGTGACAGTGCTGGGAAGGACAGGCACAAACTCCTCACTACTCTGACTATAGTTAGAGTGTGCAGTTGCAAGTAATTCCCTTAGGTACCTGTGGGAAAAGGTGGCTAAAACCTTTGGTAATTGAGCGAGCAAGTGATTCATTGCTGGTGTTGGAGCAGGTCTCGGGTGGAGAGGCACATTGGCTACATGGGTAGAGGGTGGGGGATAGGAGGAGTACAGTCCCATTCCCATTCCACACCCTGCCCAGGGCCAGCGTCACATTCCGTTCCTCTAGCAGACTAGACTCCGCGAGGTCAAAGGTGAAATTTGCAGTGGCAATCCCGTCTACTGAATTGTCCCTGTTAGTGTCGCTTGTCCAGACCACGCCCACTCCAGAGACCATGACAACTAGCTCCACCCCCTGGGCCACATAGTTGAACGAGAGACGGCAATATGTGTCTCCAGGGAACTGCCGACCCAGTACCATTCCACCAGAATGGGACTCTGACACACTCAGTTTCACTGCAACACCTGTACACAGTTAATATCATTTAGCACACACTGAGACCATGGAAACTACAGCGTCCTTTCACTTCAGATAAACACGGGTAGCGGCACAGGATGTACCTGACCACATTCAAATTTTTAAACTTCATTGCTCAAATGCTATATACGATGCCAAGGAATAAGATTCAGACTTGTGTATTAAGAAGACTGGTATACCATTAGCCAGGGTGTCAAAGGTGGCATGTTCCCCGAGACTCCACCCACAAGCCACACCCCCCTCAAACTGGCAGGTGACGACATCACTACAGTTGTCCTCCGGTCCCTCCTCTATTGTGAACTCAATTTCAGCCACGCCCACTAATTTGTTGACTGGTGGACTGGCATAATCTGAACCAACCACAGAGATCGAGACCTTATAGTGAGAGGGGGAGAGGGAGGGAAGGAAGATCATTCAAACACACCGGAGACGCTATAGCTAGTCCCTCTGTGAGCTGAGCAAACGAGGTTCCCAAATTTTTATTGTAGTGACATGGAGTTGGGAAGACTGAACTACAGAAAGCTCATAGTTAGTGCACAGAGCTGTAGCTGATGGGCTGTTGACACATGAAGCAAAACTGAAGGGCAGTATACTGTGGCATAGCTCAATACACAGATGACATAGTACAGAGCCACCTAAAAGAGTTACCAAAAGGTTAAATAGGTTTTAGCATGTTTGTGGACAGTGGTGGTTTAATGCGCAGGCTTTAGTGATGTTACCTACAAGCTGGGGGAGGCTCCATGGTAATTAGCTCAGAGGTCAACAAGTTATATTTGTTTATGGTCAACCTCTCTACAACATACACATGCACTGTGTGCTGCGTAAAATTGAATCCTTGCATGGAGAACTGAGGGCACCTATAAAGTGTTTGGCATATGTATAGCTAGACAGTGCACAATTCCAATCACGAGTTGATGTGCTAACTTGCAATAGTCCAGTCTGGACTGACACGTCTGATGGAATGGAACCAACAGAGACGGAGACATTGTGACCTTCGATCTCCGTCGACACATAGCTCTCTAGAACACCAAGCACCACTGCAAACAGTTAGGAAAAAAAGACTCAGTCATTTAGTACCCAAAAACCAAAAAGAATTTTTCCTTGAATTTATTAAACCAAATTATTATACGGTATTCATTACCTCTGATGATATCTACTTGGATCACAGCTTCACGACATTCAGCAAGGACAGTCTGTACGATTATGTGAGGGAAGAATTATTTGTGTACATGCCCCTACCACACACATATGATGTACACTCACTGCAATGACAATCTGAGAGCTTTCTCTGAAGTGGAGGGCGACAGTCTCCGGATAGTCCAGTGAAAACATCCCTATAGCCCCAGAATAGAGAAGTATTATACAGTTATTAGATATTAAGAGAAAGGTTAGACAGCTTGCAATGACACCTTCTCCAATGCTATATAGAACACATGCTTAGGCATTAGGAACTTTCTTTGTTAACCTGGTAGCTAGAAAACATCCAGCCACAGGCTTAAGCACTACAGCTCTTGAGGGCTTCAACAAGTCGCCTTTTAGAACTCACTGGTGACAGAGCCGGTGGAGGAAGATATGGCAGACTCACCAGGAAGATGGAGGGAGGAAAAGTCACAGGGAAGACAAAAGTCCAGCTGTAGTCTATCAACCCTGGCTCCTCCACTGGTGCCGTTAGCCTGCACTACCATCTCCAGATGACCGCTCAGGGACAGAGTGAGATAGTCCACATCTAGTGCCTCTGATGTGGTCACCTTTTTTCGGGAAGAGTAAAACGAGGAGTTCCCATTGATGTGGAGGCAATGAGTGTGGTTCAATACTATACGTAAGTGAATAGGTGATATGGCATAAATCTTTTTGTATTAGCTAGGAATTCTATCGTGGTGCGGCTAAGCGTGCAGAGCAAATCACTCATTAACAGAGATGTATTGACTGTACCTACTTATTACCTATCTATGAGAGCACAATGGCAAAATGGCGGGGAACTACCGAGGTTTGCATACCCAACGATACTTGGCAGTTTAGATCATCTGACCTGCTTCCATTTGTCACCAGTGTCTCCACTGTCCTCCCACAGCACACTTCCTCCCCCTCCTCCCACCCTCACCTGGAGCCCCGCCCCTCCCCACAGCTGGTACGAGAAGCCATACCCACACGAGTACCCTGCCGCCACATGCCGCAGGATGACCTCTGAACTCTGTCCGTAAACAATGGTTTCCACAACTCTACCTGCATCAAGGCACAACAATCGTATGACACTGGGTTTTTCCATGCTCACTAAGCTGAAGATCCTGCAAGTTCATTATTAACCCTCAGCCTGCATGCACAGCGAGGGTTAAGGTGGTGTGTGGTGTGTTGGTGTGTGTGTGTGTGCAGTTGCTGGCTTTTTTCATGGAGCAAGGGAAGAGACGATTAGCTACAAAAGAATTCTAGGAACTGTGTGTATTTGGAACTGTGTATATTTATGTACATACTCAATAGATTGCTCCCATGGGGAAGGCCATAGATAATAAAGATTACATAACATGCAGCAACGACCAATCAGCGAAATTATTATTGTATTAATTCTATATACCAACCGATCCTGGGATCATCAGAGTGTAAGACATGCTCCAATGTCTACCTCGTGTCTATTGCTGTCTTCATCCTAATGGGCGTGGCTCTGGTTACACTAGTGACTCTACTGGACATGACAGTGTCAGTTGGGACTCTGAATGGACTCATTCTCTTTGCCAACGTCTTGCAAGCCAACAGAAACACATTTCTTCCGCCAACTACTTCCGATACCAGTGCAGGCATTGTGTTCCTCAATGTCTTCATAGCGTGGCTAAACCTGGATGTAGGCATTCCCATGTGCTTTCTTGACGGACTGACAACCTATGCCAAAACATGGCTACAGTTTGTGTTTCCTCTCTACATTCTGGCATTGGTTGGTGCCATAATCATTGCCAGCAAATACTCCACACGAGTGACTCGCCTCCTCGGGACCAACACAGTCTCAGTTCAGGCCACTCTAGTCCTTCTCTCCTACACCAAGATCCTGAGAATCCTCATCACAGCTTTCTCCTTCACCACACTCACTGGGTCACTGGGCTACCATAGTGTGGTGTGGCTGGCTGATGGCAATGTCAAGTATTTTGAGCCCAAACATACTATTCTCTTCCTAGTAGCATTCTTAGTGCTCCTGCTATTGGGAGTACCCTATACAGTCACTCTGACTGCTGCTCCCTGGATACAGAGATCGAGGTTCAGGCGAGTGTCCTCCCTGTACAACAGGTTCAAGCCTCTGTTTGATGCATACATGGGTCCATACAAAGACAGCCATCGCTACTGAACAGGGATGCTGCTTCTAGCGAGGGTGTTTCTGATAGTCCTGTTCTCTAGCATTGCCAACAACACCAGCTCCGCGACTGGCCCTCAACTGATCCTCTTCCTACTCATTCTCTCATCGTCTACACTGATAGCTCTTACTGCAGTACTCAAACCATACAAGACAAGGCTGCTGAACGGACTAGAGCTATTCCATCTCGCAATCCTACTCATATTTGCCTCCTCCAATCTCTATGTCTCAAGCATTGGTACTGGAAGCGAGCCACGTGCCTACATCTACATAGTCCTTGTGGTGATATGTTTCCTTGTGTTCCTGGGGATCTGTGCAGGTCACACGTGTGGTACAGAGTGAGGAAGGCTATGACTGGAAGGAGGCCAAAACCACTACGTGACAGAGAGGAAGAGGATCGGATTCCTCAGTGGCGGGTGGCCAAATTCGGAGCTGAACATGGAGATGAAAACAGAGATGTCACGCTAACGACATTTGGAGCCACCAACACCGTCTCAGATGAAGAGGAAGGATGTGAATACAGGGAGTCTTCTCTCAAACTCGCAAGCTTCAATTAATTCTATATACCAACCGATAGCTGCTGCTATTCTACTTACATAGCTACAACTGTAACAGACGATCCTATACCCCCTTTATTGTCCTTTGCAAAGGATTTAGCTTAGTGTAGTTTTTTCTGTTGTTTTTATCAAATGTATTTCATGAGTGGCCAGTAAAAAATTTAGGAAAAGGATGACCGATAATGTGCAGCTTACTATCGACAGTAACAACTATAGGTTGACCCAACAATTTTATACTGCAAGGGTTGAGTACGTTTTCCAATGAGTTTTGTAAAATATAGCACA
Organism: Geodia barretti; assembly: GCA_030341885.1. Lineage (NCBI taxonomy): Eukaryota > Metazoa > Porifera > Demospongiae > Tetractinellida > Geodiidae > Geodia > Geodia barretti. The sequence continues at coordinate 4,884 of CASHTH010003517.1, forward strand.
CACCCAACACTCAGATGTGGCACGCCATGTCTAACTAGAGTCATGGGCCATACATAATAATTTCATGTGTTCTCCCCACCCACTCACAACTGTATATAATGGCCTGCGAGACTATGTCTGACTAACCTGAAGGTGTGTCAGTGAGTGTCCCTCCCTCCAGTCTCCACGGACAGACCTGCTGAGGCTCAAAGTCACACGAAACACTCTCCACATGACCAACATACTCTGCATAATAACAACATTATGATAGACTAACATCAAAAATCCCATTATGCAACATTCTATTGGAAATTACCGGTTTTTTACAGGTAGTGAAAGTGCTACAATCGATATTTATAATAAAAATAGGCATATAGGGAAGGGTATAAAAAGAAAGGGAGACAAGATAGGGATGGGATACATGAAGCATGGCACATAGTTGTACCCAAAAAATACAATGTTGAGATTGTTACGCAAACCCATAGAGTCTGATCCACCACTCACCACTGAGGCTGTAGCTCTGTTCCCCGCGAGAATTCTCCAGAGAGAGGGTCACCAGGTACCTCCTCCCAGTCTCCAGTGGCCTCGTCAGCAGAGAGCCGACAGAGGAGTCCACATGGTAGACCACGCCCCCTTCCTGTCGACGGGTACGCGGAGAGTGAGGGGAGACGGTGATGGTGAACTGGGTGATGGGTGAGCCACCATCGTAAGCCACCTCCCATGTGACCAGGATGGAGTGGTTGGCCTCCTGTCTGGTGTCCACTGACAGCAGCTTGGGTGCTATAGTCAGGGAGAGAGAAAGACAGCTGTTTGAGGAAAAAATTTTTAGCAGATTTGCAATATACCTCCCCTGGCCAATGAAGACAAGTCAATCATGAAGTGGAATGCATAGGTTGTCGTGGTTAACTAGGCCTGCCTGCCACAACCAGCCATAACCACTACCAGTTTCATTCTCTACTGTGATATATATGTGGGCATTAGAACTCAGGAGTTGTGAAGCGAGAGAATGGCTATAATATTCACGTACAAACATAATATTATACAGTTGCTACTTTCATAGTGTACTTCATATTGTACAGGCAGTGGGGTTGCTTATTAGAGTACTCCAGAGTATATAAATGAGTGTGAGAAAATTAGACAGAAATACAGAATGTTGTAAATAACATTGTTGGCATAGCTATTTGCTGATCTGGAAACCAGGGACGAGTCAAAGTCACTATTGTTGCAAGGCACACCAAAAGGTTCCTAAGATCAGCACCTACGACTTGTGTGTACAAGACATGGCAAGACAACTACAGCTCTCAACCTCTCACTCTCGCAGAGCACTACAAACTGCTGCTCGAATCCAGCCATTTGTCATGTCTGGAGTGACTCAGACAGGAAGGAAGCTCGGGGAGGGATCCTACGGATGTGTGGAGGAATTGAAGGTCAATGGACTCGTTTGTGCTGGCAAGAGAATGTTCGATGTTCTAGTCAACTCTGAAAACGAAGGGGCCGACCGCATGATCGAGAAATACTACGAGGAGTGTCAACTTCTGTCGAGTCTCCGTCATCCCAACATTGTCCAGTTCCTGGGCATCTGTTTCCTGGAGACCCAGTCTGCCTCCACTGTCAACCTCCCTGTTCTGGTCATGGAGATGCTGCAGGGAAGTCTGGACCACCTCCTGGAGAGCACTCCCGACCTTCCCCTCGCCAAGAAGGTCTCCATCCTGCAGGACGTGGCCAGGGGGCTTGTCTACCTGCACAGCCGCAGTCCAGCCGTCATCCACAGAGATCTGACGGCCAGGAACGTCCTGCTCAACTCGGCAATGGTGGCCAAGATAGCCGACATGGGTAACTCACGGATGGTGGACATGCAACCAGGCCAGCTGGCAAGGACCATGACACGAGGAGTGCCTGGTACTGCAGTGTACATGCCTCCAGAGGCCTTTGAACTGCCTCCCAAGTACGGGCCACAGTTGGACATGTTCTCGTTTGGTCATCTGGCCCTCTTCACGGCAACCCAGCAGTTCCCCGGAGACCTTCTACCCTCCACCTACCAAGACCCACGTTCGCGTCGACTGGTGCCACGAAATGAGGTGGAGCGACGCAGCAGGTACATGGAGAGTGTTGGAAGGATCCTGGGCAGGTCTCACGAGCTGGTCCAGCTGATCACTCAGTGTCTGGACTTTGCTCCGATGTCAAGACCCACAGCCTCAGAGGCCATGGGCAGACTCCAACACATCAGCTCCAGTATCCACGATGTCTACCACTCCATGACACGTCTTCAACTGGAGAAGGCTCTTGCTCAGTCAGACATTAGGAAAGATGCAACAGAGGTATGAACAACTTTGTGTAGTTTGCCCATACAAATTTGTATCCCTTCTGTAGTTCGTGTTAATGCAAGGTCTGGAGACACTGGAGAGTAAACTACTGCTGGAACTGAAGACGGTGAATGGAGCCATACAGAAACAGCTACGAGGGCTTATTGGAGCACACTATGTGAATTTTAATGGATTGATGTACAATACAAAGAAGGGAGCTGTTGGGGGGAACACAATTGAGGTTCTAATCCTGGCATCAGTAGGTGACAAGTATCCGGCTGATTTGGTAGCCATTCAAAGGATCGGAGATACATCTCTGACTGAACAGGCCACAAAAAAGTTTGGTTTACTCCCAGTTGAAGTACCAGGTCTACATAAAGAAACTGCTGCAGATCTAATGGCTGCTGCTAGCACTCAAATGAACAGTCCTAACATGTCAGTGGTCCAGATACTACTAGACATTCCAATGGTGCAGAGATCAAAGCAGTTCTACCTCAAGAAGATCGAGACATTCTTTCAGAATTGCAAGGAACCTGTTGGTATGTTCATTATCACTTTAATTGCTAAATGAAGAAAACCTTTTTAATCATGCAGCTTTAGTGCACTATCTGGGCAACAGTGAGAAAACTACAGGGAACTGGTGCTTCAAAGATGGCACCATCAGCTTCCAAGAGATCTTCAACATCTACAGAAGACATCCCTCAGTCAAGTGCCTTGACATTCAAACAGACTGTAGCTACTCGGGTCAGTGGGTGAGGAAGTGTGCAAAGACACTAGACAGTCTCCACATCCCTCCATGTGGACACAGAGCCAGGGAGAATGGAGCCCTAGTCAGGGTGTTTCCATCTTGTCGGCCAGACCAAGAGGCTGCAGAGCCCGGCTACTCCGTGGAGGGAGTTAAAGTAAAGGACGATGCATCAATAACTCATAGTTTGAAGCAACTGACTCATCAAAAGCCATTAGTGCTTAACAGCACAAAGCTGGTTTGCTGCAGAGGCCCATACTCTCCATGTCCCAAGGCCACATTCCAACACCTGACATGGGAGAATGCAGTGGACAAGTCCACCAACCTACAACTGGTCCAGAGAAGAGAGGGGCAAAGGGATATGTGGTACTACCTCCTACTGCATCGAGCAGGAGACGTCTATCGTGAGGAGTTCCAGTCTCACTACAGGAGAGATCCCAGTCTACGACTCAGTGACTGGGGCTACATACTGGAGTCTGGGGAGGGATGTAATCCCCCACAAGAAGTCAAGGAGAAAGTTAAAAGATGGATACGCACTTCTAGATAGTGAATATATAGACAGCATCACTACCTTAGCATTAGCATATCTCCACAGCATTCATATCACACACATTGGTGTAAATGGTTAGCTTCTGTAAAGTATAAACACTTCCACACTCACTCACTAACGTCTTCAAAATATGGTTGATGCTACTTAGACTGAGCATAAGCTTCTGAAGATGGCAGAACTAGGATCGTCGATGTCAGCTGTTTGGAATTTAGTGTTTGGGTCTTTCTGATCCTTGAATATAATTCGAATGCCACACGTTTGTGGCGAGTGAGCACAAGCAGTTTGATATTTGTGCGTGTTTTGTGTGTATTTAGGTCGTGTCAGCACCCGACTGACTGCAAACATGAAACATTGACAACTGGGTAGGCTCACTTTGGTGGGCATGCAACACTAAAGTATAAGTGCACAGTATATACCACATATGTAACTATCCCATTCCTATAGTTACCCACAGTATAATTACATTTTTATGAGCATGGTCGATGTTTGACCAGCGTGCTAAAGCCAAAATTATTCACGATGAATAGTTCGTGTTTCAAGTAAACAAACTTTTTCACTAACTTGTTGGTGGAAGAGTGAGGGTGATATTTTGAGAGGGCGTGGCTCCAGCTCTGTTGACAGATGCCACACGGACGTAGTACGTGTTGCCTGGTAACAACTCATCCACCAGGACATTGGTTACCAAGGTAGACACGTTGGCGACGTCACGGTAACCGTTTCCAAGGTTACCGGTAAACAAAGCGACCTGGACAAGGTAGTAATCAGCGGAGATGTTGAGAAGGGGGCTGGTGGGGTAAGGGGAGGAGAGGGAGGAGGGGGAGGGAGGGAGCCAGGAGAGGTGAAGAGTGGTGGGGTAGAGGTGGGCGGAGTCTTGCTGGACTGTCTGACTGTGCAGAGATCTCACAGGGAGGGGATAGTCTGAGTGGGGAGAGCAGAGAGAGCCACACAGTCATTGTGAACATACCTGACACTTGCAGGAAAATGGTATACGCGTGTAGCATCTTTACTCAATGATGTAGACTCAACCAAAAGTACTAAGCCTAAATTGGGCCCGAATACTCCTTGATGCCGAATCGGGTGTGGAGAAAAAGTGATTCAGCCACGATGAACACAAAAGGCAGTGCTGAATCCCGTGACCACGATTCGGCTTGCTGCTAATAATATCCTCGGGATATTATACATACACTTTGAATGGCTCTAGAATCTCGAATCGTGGTCATGCCCCAATGGCTCAATTCGACAACGTAGCCAACTGTGATTCTGACTGAATTTGACTTAAAACTATTGGTTGTGTAACGCACGTGGAAATTTGTCTCGGATACTGACTCAGTCAGTGTCAGAACAAGAGATGGGATAGCATAGTCACATGCAAGGCTGGTAGCACATATGACTAAGACACAATTTTGTAGTAGGAATGCAGGAGAGTGGATTGACAACATAACACACCAGCCCTACTCCCGGTCCCTTGTGGTGTTTTTGAGCATATATTGCTCCACCCCACTTGAATGGTCTATGTGTCCGATATAGTAATGATGAGAGGGGCTCACCGATTACGAAGAGGATGTGAACGGCGGTGGCAGAGCCACACCAGTTGGTGACGTTGCAGGTGTAGAAGGCAGCGTCTCTGGCAGACACACCGCCCAGGGTCAGCTGGTGGGGGAGGAGGGAGACGTGAGAAGAGGGGGAGGGGAGGGGGTAGACGTAGGAGAAGGTGGAGGGAGGGAAGACAGGGTTGACCTCCCACTGGTAGAGAGCCACAGCTGGGTTGGCCTGGTAGGAGCAGTAGAGAGTGACGTTTGAGCCAACTTGGGTCTGGATGTGGGAGTCATCGATGCCTACACTATGGATGACTGGCTTCCCTACAGTGGAGAGATAAACACTTACACGGTATCGAAACTCTTCCTGAGAACACTATTTTCAGCCCACAGATTCAAAGACGTACCTATGTTGCACTACCAGCCTCGCGTGTGACTAGCCTTATATCTTTTCTGAGTCTCAAATCTGATCAATCTCCATGTGCATACATTCAGAGTCCAGATGCTACCCATACTAGTAAAGACACACTATGGCGGGTAAACAGTTTTGAGGGAACATCCAGTAGAAATTAAGCTCTCAAACTTAAGTATAATTTTATGCCGTTCTCTCCCTTTGAAAGGTATCTGTTATAGAGTGTGCTATAAGGACTCACCATAGGCCTGAGTCTGACAGTCGACCTCTCCCACAGCAGTAACAGTGACTGTGAGAACACCAGAGACAGATAGAGGGGGGCTCCCGTGATCAGCGGCCACAATTGTCAGGGAGTACACCTCGGGGAGTAGGGGGGAGGTGGCAACCCTCACGTCCCCCGCCTCGTCAATCAGGAAAAACTGGTTCTTGTTCCCGTGGGAGATGGAGTAAGAGATCTCGCCGGCTGGGCCGAGGTCCTGGTCTGTGGCCTTCTCTGGAGTCACCAGAGAGCCTTCTGCCACTGAGGCCTGAACCACCTCTGAGGACCTGATATAGGAGAGAGATGAGTGTAGGGTGAAAAATTGAGGGAAAGAGAGCAGATAGAGGCAGATAAATGATCTGTTAACAGTGAGAGAAACTGGTACTTTAGATTTGAGTGTACACTGATGGCTGTGTAGGCATAATTTGCTTAATGACTGATAGGTACAGCTCGCATGCATCCATGTGTGATGGATGTTGTGTGCGGGCTCACTTGAAGTTGACAAACACTGGCGTATGTTCGTTTTCCGAGGTGAGAGTAATGTGGATGGTCAGGGAGGTGGAGAGAGACGAGTTGGCAGCAGAATCGGCCACAGTCAGATTCAGAGAGTAAGAAGACTGAGTCTCAAAGTCCAGTCTAGTCTGGTCTACAAACAGTCTCCCCTCCCATCTCCACACCTCAATATACCCCACTGGGAACAGTTGAAATATCCCATCTTCCCATGTGGTGTAGGGTATTGCTACGAGGTCACCATTTGGGTCTATGAGAACAAGTGTAGATAGTTCCTTGTTGGCCATTGCCAGCGTATGGTTTTCCGCCACCATAAACGAGAGGTCAGAGTTCAAGAGGAGAGGCGGGGTGGGCGGGAAGTGGAGAGGGATGGTGAGTTCGAGATAACTTCCAAATTGATTGGCCACACCCACTGTTATGTTGGCCCCGCCTCCCCTGAGTATTTCGGGGATTGTATCTATGGTAACGACCCCGGTGACCTCTCCGAGGGTGTCAATGGTGATGCTGTGAGTTGAGTGAAGGTGGTGAGGTGTGGAGTTGATAGGTGAGGGATTGTGGGGAGGGGAGGATGTGAGCTGTGTGTATTTGGAGGGAGAACGGGACGTCGACCTCCACTGTCAGTTGAGAGGGGGTATCATGGAGTCTAATAACAGGGTCCTGCTCCAATAAGATGGAGGCTGTGGCCTTGTGAGGTGGACCATTCCGGGTGTAGTTGGAGCCCAGCACATGAACACTCACCTATATAATGCAAGTACTATACGAAAAGGATTGAGGTCTTGAGATAATACACAGGGGGTCCATAATGTACAGTAGAACCTCTGATAAAGGACACACCGAATAAAGGACACACTTTAACCTCCAACGAGAGGACAGCCTCTCTATAATGACAATGCCTGGTCCCAAAATGTCAATTATTCAGAGGTTCCACTGTATACAGACACACAGCAGAGTGGGCCTACATTGATGTGTCCCAGAGCTCCCTCTGCCAGCAGGTGAGGTCCTGTAGCATCAACCACTACTACTCCAGTCTGTGGGTCCACTGAGAATATAGCCGCCAGCGAGGGTGGCTCCACTGCAGTGCGGAGAGAGAGAAACTATTCACTGGTACATTCTGAGCCCCATAGTCAAGAAATGTGCAGGAAATGCTGTGACAAAGGATTTGTGTTTTCCTTACCAGCATCAATACTGAAGATGAGAGGGAGGGAGGGACAGAGAGGGGAGGTGGCAGAGAGGGATAAGTTAGTGATTTGGCCCAGAGATACGTTGAGTGCAGGAGGAGCAGTCAGTTGAAGGTTCCCTGGCTGAGGCAGAAGGTCAAAGTCACAGGGAAGACAGAAACCGAGAGTGATATTGTCCACCGCTGCAACCTGTAACCCTCCCTCCTCTTCCTCCGCCTCTCCTCCAACCAGAACCCCTTCAATCATTATCATTAACGGGTAGTCCATTCTGCCACCCTCGGAAATGTTATAGTCCACCCTCCAATGGTTCCACTGAGTGGTGGTGGTGGTGGTGGGCTCGGTGTAGGGTGGGAGGAAGGTTCGCTCACTGTTGAACCTCAAGAGACTCATATCCAGATTGGGAGAGGAGAAGTAGGAGAGGGAGATGTGGCAGACGTAGTGGTAGGTCGGGAATGAGAGCAGAGTCTCTGGGTTCTCTGACACTGACCCAGTGTAGTTCATGTACACATAGTGACCTACGCAACGAAGGAATAATGTTATGCAACAAACTCCCTTGCTGATCCTTAGCTACTGAATGCATGTTCACTAGAACAGTGTTGCTTGACCATTACCTCTGTGCATGATGTTTTTACTAGTTCAGTCGGTGTGAAAATCACAGTCATTCAGTGTAGACTAATGTGTACCCCATGCAGAGAAGCAGAGACCATTACAGACGGGTGGGTATTCGTGTTTTGCAAGAGAAATTTGTGACTTGTTGTGACTGATTGATGACGGCAGAACCACTGAACCATTAACCACAAACACCCATATGAATTTCGTGCGAGGCATTCTCCCTCGACCACGCCGCTGCATCTCAACTATTACCCTGTGCGGTGCCTGGCACAGCATCTGCATGGGGGCCTGGCGCCAAGTCAGCCAGAGTCCTGGCGATAGTGTAACTGCCTTCCTCGGGCTCCCCCAGTCTCCAACCACACAGTCCTGTCTCCATATCGCACGTAGACGCCCGCTCTGCTGAAATAAAGGAGGTGGGGCTCGACGCACGGCTTTATGCGCAATGTGGCGCTCACCTGCGGTACTTGCGGCTTGGGCATTGAAGATCACATAAAACGCAACGACGCACAGTTTTAGCGCCGCTGTTTGTCTTCTCCCCATAATTTGGTACGGTGTACCTGGACGCCAGTCAGGTCCGGTCTCTACTAGAGCTTTGATCTGCGCTGCGCGTGTGTGGCGTGTCGTGATTCTACGCATGCGCAGAGTAAGTGCGAGCGCGGGATTCGGCCCACTTACTGTCCACTGGTGTAGTCACATGCCGCAAAAAACGTTGACTTGGAAAACTATAGCATGGCAGTCTGGTGAATAATGTTGACATGTATATACCTGCTGGACTTTACTATGACACGGATCATAAAGCCAAAAAATAACAAGCCGTGAAGAAAGGGTAAAATTAAAACACTCCCTATCTCAAACCTGTATTCCAAACTCTCTATTTGCAAATGCAGTAAATTATGCCATGTTATTGGCTACTGCCGTTTTTGTTTTTGAAATAAAAATGTTCCAAACACTGAAAGTGAGGTGTGCTGAAACAACATGAAACAACATGAAACAACATGAATCATCTAAATAAACTGAAATTGTACTGTGCAAGATGTCCATACAAACTAACAACCCAAATTCACTAGCGGTGTAATGTATAAGAGGCAATTTTCCTAGATTTATACACCTGAAACTGCATAAGCCACATTAGACTCAGTGTGAATCGAACGAGTGGTATTCCTCTGAAATGATATGGTAGCATATGCATCGTTGGGTTTAGTGGGAACAGAAGAAGAGGAGGTGGGCGGTGGTGGACTGACATAATCGTACACAGCATTAGCTGCAGCTGGGAGAATACAGCAGATCAAATGCATAAGAGTGTGTGTGTGGTTATCTTACCTGCGGTTTTATTTGCTCGACTTATCTTTAAATGGCAAAGCTTCGCTGCCACAGCGATTAAAACAGCAGATAAGATACCAAAAGCACTGGCCCCTGTTATAGTGTATGATAATGCACTTACATGATAAATGTTCTTACCAACAGATGCTATCACGATTTGTGTTTTCAAAGAACTTCTGCTTCCCTCATTTGTTTCAATCGCTTTGTTTATATAAACATTAATGGAATTAATGTCTACTCGGAAATGTTTGTTTCACTGTACCTCTAAACTTTACACAGAGTGCTGGCTCTTCCTCAAATTTAACTTCACCATTTCTTCCAAACAGAGCAAATGTGTAATTGGCTGGATTGTGAACAGTAATAGTAACTGGTAAAAGGTTGTTAAATTCCACGGCTTTCAAAACCAGGCTGCCATGCTCCCTGTACACCAGGACACATGAAGCATCCGGATAACTGTCTGCAAATTTGCAATCAATTGTAATCTCTGATCCACTTTGTGATATAGTTGCATTTGTTATGAACACTGATGGGGTTTTGGATGGTTCAACTGTGTGTCAAAAATAACGTAAACGCTCTAATCTGTAGTATTGTCTCTTACTTACATGTGCCGTTGAAGACTTCTATATTCTCTAATGTTCTGGCTGGCATTAGGGCAGGGAATGCAGCTTCCTCAAGGTCATAAGCACAAAGTGTGTAAACAGAAGAAGGAACCGAGATATGCACTGATATATTTTGATCTAGTTTCTTCCGTTGAAGTGCTCTGTAAAAGTCTGGCGTAGTTGTGTTTCCTTGGAGAACTACGAAACAGCCTTTAGCCTGAGAGTCAGTGGCAAATTCCCCTTTTACCGTAATCCCACCATCTTCCACTACAGCCAATATACTCTGGATATCGTACGTGGCTGTGTGTGTTTTGTGTTATCATTAGAGAGTTGTAGTAACTTCGTATTCATGACTTACTGAAACTGTCATTTGGTAGGATTGTAGTGCCATACTTGAAGTTGACTTTGAAAAAAATACTGTAGTTCTTGTTATCGGGGAGCAAGTAGGATATGTCGTCTTCACCCTCTAAGGGGCCATACTGAATAAGTTGATCTGCACCAGCAACACCCTGGAGAGTGTAATTACACACTCTCTCTCCTTCTCCCTGTAATTAGCAACTAAACAAATTGACACACTGCATAATATCATCATAACTTACAGAAAAATGGAACCTGATAATAGAGTTCCTTTCGTCTGCTCTAATAATATCAGTTCTTGTAATATTGATAGATATTTTAGCACAGCTATCTATAAATAATGACATCGCTGGGAAATCTGCATAAAGTTTCCTAAATGGTACTTACCCAGTATTGTAAAAGAAACATTGTGACTGATCTCCCCTGGCCAGCTCCATTGAAAGGAATGACAGTGAAATTGTATGTGTGACAAGGACCAACGCCATCAGGAGTGAAGGTGTAGTGTGTCTCAGTAATATTGATACAGTCAGTACAGAGGATGGCTGTTGGGTTGTTCTCATCTGTCACATTGTAGATGAGGACCGAGTACCAGATATCAGGATCAACACCAGTCACATCCAGAGAGAATGGAGGACTCCATGAGACTTTAACAGACGAGGCATTTTTCAAAGCATTTAAATCAGCAACATCTGAGAGCAAGCCTGAAAAACATGGAGACTTTATCCTCTGTGGACTAAATGCTAGCTTGCATGCACATTCATTACCTTGAACAGTCAATGTCACACTCTCACTGTAATTTGAGAAATCGCCAAATGTCACACACTGAATTTCGGTTCCATTGTATTCAGTTCTGGCTTTGATGGTCAAGATATCTAAAGCATTTCCTTCTTCAGTGTTGGCTAATGAAGTGTCCAGATCATTAAGAACCTCGGACGTTAGACCATTAATCAGTGATCCGTTCACTCTCCAACTAGTATAGCCCCCAAATACCTCACACATAAAACTTGCTGACTGGTTTGGGAAGACAGCTTTACTTTCGGGAGATTTTAATATCACTGAAAAAGACACGCATGATCACAACTTGTACACAGAAATGCTATTTCCTATCCAAAACCTTTGATAAAGCAACATGTCAGCAGCTATTCCCCTAACGTATACAGGTTTTATGCCACACATCATTTAGCTATATCCTCACATTGAGAGGTAGAGAATCGGAGCAAAATGTGTAAGATGACAGATAATACTAGTACATCTGCACAGACAATTGATGTACAGCTACTTCTCAGCCTCATTGCTCCGTAAACCTAGAAAGCAAAAGGCATTGATAATATGTCTGGGTCTAAGGATTGCATGCTTCTTGATGAAAGGGTGTCCTTATTAGAGAGGTGTCATGTATACGTTAGCTATATAACACTAAAACATAGGCCACCTTATACACTTACCTCGACTGGAGTTCTACCCAAAGAAGCGTGTCCCGTCGATCGCCGATTCCAGCCTGCGCTCGCATGTATATTAACACGCATGCGCGAGCACGCACGTGATGCGCGCTAACGCAACCCGCGCGCACGAAACCTCTCGATTATTAGCTCCTAAAAGAGAATGTAGGGGGTTAGCGTTGGTATATACATCCTTCTTGTGAAAAGTACATCCAGTAGAAGCTGTAAGTTGTATACAGTGGGAGGGAGAAGCATGTATATATGCAGGTCCATGCAGGTGTGACGCAATAAAGATCCTCATTATTGTTCTCATCAATAAACATTCTCGACTGAAACAATACATCATTACTGATTGGTCTTTCCTTCTTTCCCTCTTTTCTGTTGTGTACCATGTGTCCAAAATAATGAAGAGGTAAGAGAATTATTCACTGCCACATTCAGAATAGTGTCGTGAATGTGGCAGTGAATCCACTCCTAAAATGCTAACTGCTGAAAGAGCAAGTTGAAGCAAGCTATGTTTATTAATGAAGTTAATGTGGGAGTTGTCACATTTCAACGTTAATGCTCGGCGCATGCGCATGTGATGTTTTTCATGAATAAAATTGTAATTTACCATATTTGGGACTTTGGAATGTGTTGATGAGTGCTAGCTGTTCTCAGCTTGGTCTTTCCCATTGTTTTGTCGGGCTACTAAACCGCACAGATCGTTTTTGGTAGTGCTTTTGTAGCCGCATCAAACATGCTGTTTCAGCAATCTGCCCGGAGTAAGTTGACAATCATTTATCAAGCCGGCTATTAGAGTTTACTATTGTATAGGTTTTCTACTTCCTGTTGTGGTGATGTTGATGATCAGCATTACCTCTGCTCAAGGTGAGAGTGTGCTTGCTGGGGGAGGGGGGGTGGGGGGGGCACTGTGGCACACAGCAGGGGGGCCTGTATATAGGACAAATGTCAGATGGCATGTATAGAAAGAATACCTAGTCACGTATACAGTAGCTAAGCCAACTCTTAGCCCGTCTCTATACAATGCTCAAATGGGTCATAAGTCACATCAGGAGTTTCATTGCGAAATCACTCTTAGCCAGCTCTTAGCTACAGACATTTTCGTGTACAAATTTAGCTAGCTAATTTGAAATAAGACGTTCCCACGGCATTGGTCACGGTCATGACGTTGTTGATTCTTTGTTGCTGCATGCCACCACATATATAGAGTGGGATGGTTCCCTTCAGTAAAGACACCTTAGCATGCATTGTCTTGACTCCTCTCACCATTATATCACACAATTATCTAGCTTTTTTCCTACGTCAACAGAGATAAACCATGGTCCCGAGAACATTACTGTTTTCCTGAATCAACCAGCAAACTTTACATGTGAAGTTACTAGCGGTGTCAACAGCATGGAAAGTGAATACGACTTCGGAGAATGACCTCCCACCTAAGATACGTGCCAATATCAAGAAGACACTACCAGTGGCTACTGACAGGGGAAGTGTGGTAACCTTAACCATCAATGCCTTAGCTGATTACAATGGGACTACATTTCAATGCGTGACATTTGGTGACTTTGAAGACGAGAGTGAAATTGCCACAATAACTATTCAAGGTAATAGGTAATAACAGCAAAAAGGAATTTGGTGGCTAAAAAGGGCATATAGAGTAGATACACGTCAGAGATGAAAAGCAATTATACATCGCTGTGTTGCTTTCAGTTGACATCTGTTCACCATCTCAAATTTACAGGTCCAGTATCAGCAGTTGGCGATTTGAAAGTGACAGAAAGCTCCACATCTATTATAATCTCGTGGGGTGCTCCATTTTCTCTGGATGTGACTGATGTTGATCCTGATATCTGGTACTCTGTCCTCATCTACAATGTGACAGATGAGAACAGCCCAACAGCCATCCTCTGTACTGACTGTATCAATATCACTGAGACACACTACACCTTCACTCCTGACCACCCCAGCCCGTGTCATGCATATCATTTCACAGTCATTCCATTCAATGGAGCAGGCATGGGAGAAAGCAGTCACAGAATCAGTGGATACACACTAGAAAGTAAACTCTCCCATTCAATAATCCTCTCACCCATTTATACCTACCTCTTTTTTATGATTGCAGATCACAACCCATCTGTAAACTTCATTGGACCATATATTGAACTATTTTCATATGATCAATATTTGATCTCTTTTAAGATCCAGGTTAGTAAAAATTGAATCATTGGATTTCGACTAAAGAGCCAATTTTATAGGGTGACGCTGATAGTGTGTGCAGGTATCAGTTTCAGAGTATCACTGGGCAAAACATCGAACCATACTCGGAAAATGACACAACCATCACTTTCAACTTGGGAGCTAATGAGAAATATTCCATTAGTGTTAAAATTCAAAATGCAGCTAAAGACACAGAAATAAAACTAAATTTTAGTAAGTTATGATACCATAATCCTTGTGCCTTGTGCTTGTCAGCACACTATGCATACTTGTTAATGCATATAGGCCCTAGTGTTATGACTTTAAGTGGCTCCTAATAATTATTCTGATGCTTCAGAATTTGGCTTTGGTGTCCACTTTTGCAGGTACATTTGACATTCAAAATGCTTCTGCTGTGATTTCCACTGATAGAAAGATTGAAATCTCAGCACAGTTCATCAGTGGTACAAGAGCCAGAGGAACTTTTATCGTATTTCGCTGCATAAATAAAACCTGTCGGGAGTTTAGAGCAGTGCAGCGACCTGGACCTAGCACAACAGTTACAGACTCTATCAGTAATCCACCACCTGCAGCGTACAACGTGTCTTTCCATGACTTAGAGGAAAGTGGACTCCCTAATATCAGCCCAGCATATGAACAGAGTGAGAGTGTCATTGTTGCTGCAAAGGGAGAGGAAGGTAAATCAAGAACTGAGTTATTCTCTGGCTACCATATTATTCTCCCTTCTTGTCCAACCATACTGGTATAAGTCCGCAAATATTTCCCAAGATCCCATAATCTTTTACCAGATCCAGCACATAGCACTGAATCTTGGAAAATCAGCCAAGCATGAATAGCTTTATATTTTAATCCGAAGTTGCTGATTCTATCATAGGTGAAAGATCCTCCATCCTTGAGGATGCCAGTGCAACTTACTTTAATGAGTCAGCTGAGAACATTTATTGCAAGTTCAAACAGGGAGTTGGAAACGCTTCATGTGTTATTGTCTATCAACAAATGTTGGTGAAGACATGCTAATAGTATTGGAGTACAGCCCCAGAGCACTGAGTTCCCAGTGGTTATCGACACTGTTGATGACCCAATACGCTATACCTTTGCCATTTTTGGAAAGAACAGTACTCACTTTGATGAAAGACCATTTATGAAAGAAACAATTACCTCAGGTGAGAAGCTATCTCAAATGTATTGGCAGGTAGGAAGTATAAAACCCTAGTGTGCATTACATATGTAGAGGACAAGTTGGTTTGAAAGATGCGTGAACAGTTAGCCTTGCATTGTACAATAATAATCTTTACCACACTGTATTCGGGACCAGGAAACACATCACTCGAAGTGGCTCTTGGTGTAACTGCTATAATTGTTGTGATCACAATTATTGCTCTGCTGGTCTACTGTTATTACAAAAGAAGAAGAACTGGTTTGTTGCACCTTGCTATAATTATAGATGATGAGCAATAATGATGTAATTCTGTTGTACTTGCCAGCAAAATTTTAATGGTGAAGAACGCCCTCCATGCCCTCCCGGGTCTGAATCTTGTGATGGTGTTGAGAAGGATGGCCCAATAAAAAAGAGCAATGGAATGGAACTGGTGGCTCCTCCTGGACAAAGAATGCAACCAAGACAACATTCCACAGCAGCTGTGAGAATATTAGCAACTGACGAGAAGAGCAGAGGAGCAAGGGTGAGTAATATGCACACTTATTAGTTGATACTATACCTACTACTGTCCCATAGTAGTAAGCTGTATCAGAGCTAGTTTCTGCCAGTGTTATTCGGTTGTTCTTCATCTATTGGTAGCTCATTGAGCCAGAGATCAAATCATTTTTGGCTGAGTCAGGGTCTCAAACTCAGCCAGAAGATTTTGGTGTGAGCGGTGACAGTGTGGCCGGACAGGAGGATTTCTACATGAAGGGCACTGAAGCTGGTATGAACTTTAATTGTTGATCTTTTAATCAATCTAATACACTGGATCTGTACAGAACGTCTTCAGCCACGAGAGCTTCGCAGACGTCCACTGCACTAGCTCGTGAGCAAGGTTTGTCTCAATAGCTAAATCTGATACCTTGCATTGAACTTGTGTCAATGTAGGTAGCAAAGGCAGAATAGATGTGGACAGCTCTGGGTGAAAAATCTCACGACAGTTCACAAAACTCTTAACCTGTATCATAGTTTGTATCATAGCCTTTCTGCACAGTTTGTATCATAAAAACTACATTGCGGACCAAAACATCCCGCAGTTGTGTTTCGTGCGTCTGCGCGTGCGCACAAATTTCCCTGCGCATGTGCATTGTGCATGGTATATAAGAACCACACCCATCGATTGAGAACACGCAGATATACTTTTTGCTCTCTACCTCTGTGAGTGGTAAGTGGGGATGTCGTGTGTGGAGGAAGAAGATAGCTCTATGGACGAGGACGAGGACATGCCGGGGCTCGAGAGTGTCTCCAGCTCTGAGGTAACTGGCCCCGAGAGAGCTACAGTGGGAGGGCGCCCCTGTGTAGCCGGGTTCCATTCGTGCAACTTGTGCTTGCGGACCAGTAACGTAGCCATGCGCATTCAAAGTTAGCAGTGGGTCGGGTCCCCACACTGTACATGGCTACACAGTTGCAGCAACTGGATAGTGTTGGATATCCAAGCAGTCGTACTGTGTATCAGTGGCGAGTTTGTGTCCAAAATCATCAGCCATTGAAAGAGCGTCCCCTCCTACCAACTCGTGTACAGTTGAAACACACACGGGGCATGGTAGTAGTACTGCAGGATATTCAGTTTGACTAAGAAAAAGTAGTGTTTACCACCGTGTCCTACTAGATACCCAATGAATAACTCAGTTATCTGGTGACAGGCAGTGTGATGAGGTGTGTCCGGTACGCCCAGTACGTTGGTTGGCACTGGTTCAACTACTCCTTTTATTCCCACTGAGAGGGAGAGTATCTGCCTCATTGTGTGGACTTTCACCCAATTACCATTTCCAGCCTTTAGTAGGTTGCCTTCCTGGGTATTTAGGTATTAACAACAACCTGGTGTGAATGGGATGCACATTTGGGGAGGAATTAACACAGCAAGTGTATAGAGCAGGTTCTTGTGTGTCGTGTGGCCGAAACAAATCAACTAGGCATGCAATCCAGAAGCAGTACTGTGGTTTTAGTGACCTTTTCTGGGATTGAATAAATACCATAGAGCCCTCGTTAATTTATTTCGGTGGGGTGGGGAGGTAGAGGGAGGAAGGAATGCACACAACCCTAATTCTTGACCTCGTAGGATGTCATTGTTGAATAGGACGATGTCATTGTTGAATCATCCTATTCGACGAGGTAAATGCCCTGCATGCTATTCAGTATATATACTAGAATGTTTAATAATGTATACATGGAAGTCATAGTCCTGCCCATAGCATCCCTGCATGGAGCGGCTTTTGAGGCGGCACTGAGGCGGCACTGAGGCGACTGGCATGTTAGGAGGGGGAAATTTTCCAACTGGTCCCACTGTCGTTATTCAGAGTTGTGGCCTATTTTATGATTATGTGAGTAAATTAAAGTCCCGTATTATCGCCCCCATAGAGAGCAGGTACTTCACCTCTATCTCGTACGATTTTACCGTCATTCACCTTTTGTAATCCCAGCAGCTATGCGGTGAATGCCCTGCGCTACGCTACACGCACCATCTAGATTAGCAGGGTAGGTACCCTATCGCCTACTACTGCCATACTATGCCTGTGTGAGGTGCAGTTATGAGGCGGATGTAGTTTTTAGAGGTGGGGGAATTTTCCAGCGGCCCAGTTGAGATTATTCAGAGACTGTGAATAAAAGCTGGCTTCTAGAACATTCCATTCACCACATGTTCCCTATAGGACAGACCCCTGAGAGAGAGAGAGAAGAGAGAGGGGGAGAGAGGGAGGATAGAGTTACAAGGGACTCATGTTCTCTTTGTCTGTACTGCTACAATGTTAATTCACTGGCCAAGCAGGGAGAATCCCCCATAATGGCCACTCAACTTGGTGGTTACCCTGAGATCTTTAGTAATTCTGTTGGTCCAGAATATCACCAGCTGTATAACCCTTGCAAGTAGGGTAACGGGCACATTTCTCTGCTGTTAGGTTCCCCTGAGTGTTATCATGCTGGATTTCCTGTGTGGGTAGTGTGAGTGTGTAAGTCTGCTCTGTTAATTGGGAATCTTGGGTTGGAAGGTCATGGAGTATTTATCCGTTTATTGTAGACACGCTGCCTCTGTCATTCTGTAGTCCTCTCTTCCTTCCTCCCTCTTCCCCTCTCTAAGACAAACTGTCACAATCAATCATCTCCCCGCTCTCCTGTCTCACAGTATGTCAGTTACTACCGGCACTGTGGGGTAGTCTGTCCCTCTCCCTCTCTCCTCTCTCCTCTCTCTCTTTCCCCTCTCTAGCACAAAGCTCATAGACAGCCCTCTCTCTCTTCTCTCTCTCACACAGTATGTCAGTGATGAGGACAGTGTGGGGTTCTCATCAGATGGAGAGGAATACTCATCTCCTGCTAGACCTGTCAGTCCCAGCTCTCTGTACTGTAAGTCCCCACACCACCTTCTATAGTACATCCTCTCTACTGTACCACCTTCTATAGTACATCCTCTCTACTGTACCACCTTCTATAGTACATTCTCTCTACTGTACCACCTTCTATAGTACATTCTCTCTACTGTACCACCTTCTATAGTACATTCTCTCTACTGTACCACCTTCTTATAACATTCTCTCTAGTACACCTTCTATAGTCATTCTCTCTACTGTACCACACCTTCTATGTCATTCATCTCTACTGTACCACCTTCTTAGTACATTATCCTCTACTGTACCACCTCATAGTACATTCTCTCTACTGTACCACTTCTATAGTACATACCTCTCTACTGTACCACCTTCTATATCTCCTTACTGTAACCAACCACTTCTATAGTACATTCTCTCTACTGTACCACCTTCTATAGTACATTCTCTCTACTGTACCACCTTCTATAGTACATCCTCTCTACTGTACCACCTTCTATAGTACATCCTCTCTACTGTACCACCTTCTATAGTACATTTCTCAATCTCTACTGCTGTGAAGTGTATACATCCAGATTGAAAATGATATCTGCAAATGTGTGTTTTTCTATCGTCCTTCAAAACCCCCCATACAGTACATCGTAAACTAAAATGAAGCCCAGCACTATACCATAGACTCAACAGTAATGAAAAAAGGTGCACTCTTTAAGGCATACTTGGGTTCGATGAAAGGTCAGTTTTTGAGCAGTTCTTTTTGCATTACCGACACTCACAGCACCGAGGCAGCCATTTTGTCAGGAAATGGGGTGTTATACTTTTGGTAGAGAGAGAGAGAGGAGTCCTAGACCTACTGAGTACACACTACATTAGCTATAGATAGTAGTGTCTGCAGACCTAAAGTACACATTACATCATTATGAGGGTCTGCTCCCTACATTATAGTGGTTGGTGTAGGGGGTTATTCCCTCTCATTAGCCTCTCTCTACTGTGGTTCCTGCAATTTCTCATACTACGTTGTCACTACTATATATAGTAACTATATAGTATATGATTTCTCATTGGCTCCCTCCCTCACCCTCCCACCTAGATGCCACGGCCAGAAAGTGGCTCGGTCAGACGAAGGCGGAGGTCATGCACCAACTGCAGGTCACCACCATTCATCTCCTGAGTCCTTTCCTCTATGGCTGTTCTCACCAGACTGACAAGGTCTCTACATATACATATACTGCCACCACTACTAACTACCATTGCTCACTACACATAGCCACATGTGTACCGTGGAAGCTCTCTATTCCAGCACCAATGGGGCAGAATATAGCGTCCATATTAGATATAGGTGTCCTCAGTGGTCCATGAACTGTCCTTGGGGAAAGAAAAGGTGTCCTTATTGGAGAGTTGTCCTCATTTCAGGACCTTTCATCGAACCCAAGTATGCCTAGGGGTGACTTTAGAGAGGGTTTCCACGGTATTTCGTGGTCACATTAAGACCTACAGAGCCACATGCGTGCAATAGACGCCAACAAAATTGGTAGCCTACTGGAGATGTACAGCAAGATAGTGGAATACAGATGTGCTGGCTTTCTGTGCCTGCCCTGCATTAGAGTACTAATGTTCTGAGCCACTTTCTACGTGTGTCCTACATGGAGAGTTCTGTATGCCAACAAGCAAACAGTACTCAGTTACTATCTACTCATCATCTCTCCCTTCTCTCTCCCCCCCCTCCCCCTCCCTCTCCTTTCCCCAGTGGCTGGGCTGGTGTTCCAAAGTCGGTCTCCTGCAGAGCGATGTGTAAGGGGCACATGTTTTCACCATATTCGGCTATCACACTAGATGCCCAATCACAGCTATGTGTAATTGGATCCAAGTCACCTCATGATTCTGTGCGGCCACTCCACGGCAGCTCATTTGTACTTCATGATTCTTAGTTCGTCACAATGCAGCGTGTCCCCCACTGGGGTTTGCATTGCCTCCTACCTTTGAACTATTACCCATTCACTAGCAGTATATGGTGGCACAGTTAGTGTAGACAACTGGGTGAGTAATGATATGGGAAGGTTTTGTGGACGGGACATGTTCTAGGACATAAACCTATTCAAGGCATTTGCTTTTTCTGGGCATTGAATAAATACCCTGACTCTTCCTTACCCCTCCCTCCCTCCCTCCCTCTTCCCTCTTCCCCTTATTTGTTCCACCCATCTCTCTCTCTCTCTGCCCCTGTCTGTTGTATGGTTGTGGTGCCACAGCTACTATCACACTGGGTCACTGAAGGACGTGGAGCTATGTGCTGTGTATGTATTGGAGAGGGCAATGGAATGGTGCAAGGAATCAGCTGTGAGTTGTGCCTGCCTACTCCTTCAGCTTACTTTCAATATCGTATGAGTATAGACTGGTCTTGGTATACACTCTACATATATAGCTGCACTGTAACTCCCATCTGCTGTAGCAGTACATACTTAGGGATTGGCATGGACCTATAGCACACTTACATATGTTGTACTATGCAACAGCTGTAATTTCAGGCCAAGGGAAGGGTTTAGCTTACTGGAAAGTGGGCCAATAATGAGAGGGGATTAACGGCTAATAAAATACCTACATTCACCCATGTAACTCATGCACCCCCGAATAAGGAAAAGGTTGAAAAGCTATAACTCTGTTTTCCTGTGTAACGGTTCTCGTACGGTATTACAAGTGTGTCTCTGTGATGTGGCTGTATTTCAATATCCACTAACAGACTAAAGAAGGTCAGCCTCCTGGGAACCTGGCAGAGCTCCTGCGACTGGCAGAGGAGATCAAAGACGTCAACCGACTGGCCCGGGCTCTCATCCTCGCTCGAAAGAGGAAGATATTTCTTACCATGTGAGAAATCCTCTCTCTCTCTCTCTCTCTCTCTCTCCCTCCCTGCTCTTTCCATGTGTCAGCAATTCCCCCGGGGATAATGCTATTGTGTTTGGCATGAATGGTCTTCATTGGCCTCTTCATTCAGGCTTAATCACCCACATACCCAACACAAATTCAGGTGTCAAGGTTGTGTAATGTATTCATTGGTGGTGTGTGTGCATGTGTGTGTGTTGCAGGCTGGAGCGAGTGAAGGAGTCAGATCCAAGGACTAGCTGTGAGATGGAGGAGAACCAGGAGTTTCTGGAGACTGCTTGTCTTTACGTTGTAGCACAGAGTGAGACATTCCCCTCCTCCCTCTCCTGTATATCCTTCCTCTCTCACCCTCCCCATCCACTGCTTATGTAGTCTACTACTTATGTAGTCTTAGTAGTTATGTAGTCCACTACTTACAGTAGTCTGCAATCTCCCCTACCCTCTAGTGGCCCTCAAGTCTACCATGTATAAACCACTGTGTCACC
Organism: Geodia barretti; assembly: GCA_030341885.1. Classification (NCBI taxonomy): domain Eukaryota; kingdom Metazoa; phylum Porifera; class Demospongiae; order Tetractinellida; family Geodiidae; genus Geodia; species Geodia barretti. The sequence continues at coordinate 26,770 of CASHTH010003517.1, forward strand.
GTAGCCCATGGTCTAGTCATGCATAAAAATGCACAATTTCATACGTTAAACATTGGCAGTAGTTCAGTACGTATGGGTATATATACAAACGTTATGAAACGTGTATAGCGTGGGTCATGGATAGGGCAAAAGGAGGTTATGGAGGAGCTTTTGTGGAATTGGAAAATACTAATAAAATGTTTTCTAACAGCTGTTCTTTTGTCAGTACATGCAGTTTCATTAACTTTTCTGTTGTTGTTGTTGTTGTGTTGTACCCTTGGCACAGTCGCGGAACATGTAGACAACGTTATTAATGAAAGCATAAACATCGTTAAAGAGCACGACGAATACTGCCATACCGAGGAAATGGTGAGTCAGGATACTCTCAGTAATCTCTTGCACACCTCAGTAATCTACGCACCTCGTGTATACGCAGAAATTTGACAATATGATAATAAAGGGAGACGAACTGAGAGAGCAAGGTCGCCACAAGGACTGCATCGTACAATATACTACTATCATAAACCTATGGTGAGTTTTCCCTTGGGTCTTGGATAACTCCAGTTTTTGAGAAATGACACTTTTTTCTCTTTCTACATTCCCTTTCTCTTCTTCCGCTCCTTTGTCTACTATCTCTCTCCCCTCCCCTCCCTCCCCCCTCTCTCTCCATGTCTCTCAGTCCATATAATTTCAAGGTGTACATGAACAGAGCCCACTGCTATATCAGTACTAAAGAACACAGGTATGTACATACAATAAAACCCTATACTAAATATTTTTGGTAAAAGCGAGCTCGAAAGAACTACTTGACATAATTTTCCATGCCTGTATACTATCTATCCCCTGTGACAATTGTTACTGTACGACTAGGTTACTTGTTCCCTATGAGTTACGCAACCGATATTCTACAAGTTGTTGAAACCCCATCACCTTCCTCCTCCTCCTCCTCCTCCTCCTCCTCCTCCTCCCTCCTCCTCCTCCTCCTCCTCCTCCTCCTCTCTCCTCCTCCTCCTCCTCCTCCTCCTCCCCCCTCTCTCCTCACAGAGCAGCCATGTCGGACGGACTCCGTTCGGTGTACCTGAAGCCAACGTGGTCCAGAGGTCACCTGAAGTACATCCAGGGACTCGATGGCTGCGGAATGGCAGTGCAGGCCACTCAGGCACGGAAGAAATATGCTCAGCTCTTTCCTGGCCATGACGATGACGTTTGTGAGTACTGCACTAACAACTACTGCCCATACTTACTGGTCTAGAGTTTCAGTTTTTGTGTGTATACAATGATGATAAGTGTGTTTTCGTGGCACTAATGATGGAAGTGTTATGTATGAATGTGAGATGTATCTTTTTGTCTTTTCGTGCAGTGGATAAAACAGAGAGAAAAAGAGGTAAGTTATGCACACATGCTCCGTCACTACATTTGTACAAGTCGTGCCATTTCCCCCTCCCCCCAGCCGACTGATGAAGACCGCTACATGTACTCTGAGATGATGAAGAAGTGTCAACAAGTGAGTTTTGACTACACATCAGATGATCTTGCTCAGTGATGTAATGATGACATCATTGTCCAGGCATCAGAGGCATTTATAGGGGGGAATCTGACGGGGACCACCTTCTGGTACGAGGAGGTGTGGGCTAAGATCAAGAAGAAGCACGGAGTGAGTGGACATATGTATATATACAGGCAATAGATGTTATACATGACCAGCATGCAAACAGGCTAATGTTGTGGTGTTGCCATTTCTAAGAAGATTACTACATTCCGTTCATGGAGCGTAGCGTTAGCGTTCTTTTCACTGCTGAGTTCTTTGTTCTGGTGTATGGCTAATGTCCCCTCCTCTTTTAGACTAGAAATGCACAATACATACAGCAAACAGGCAAGTTTTTGTGGTCTTGCCATTTCTGAGAAATCTACTACAATATATTGAGCTCCCACCACAAGTAGTTTAAGATCGTGTGTAGCCAGCTGTTGTCCCCCCTCAGCCAGTAACCTATTATAGTGTATTAACAACGCTAAGGCAAAACAACTACACCCTGGACAACTTTGTATTATACTTGTGTCCTTGTGTTTTTTCTCTCTTATAACTCTCCCTCCCTCCCTCTCTCCCTCTCTCCCTCCCTCCCTCTCTTCCTCCCTCCCTCCCTCTCTCTCTCTCTTCCTCCCTCCCTCCCTCCCTCCCTCTCTGTGTCTCCACTAGTGGAGGAGATGTATGGAGCCGGTGGAGTGTGACAGGTTCGTTGTTGCCCTCCATTATGTCTACGGTTCAGCTCTCATGGGAAGACAGGAGGCTGTGGTAAGTCATCACCGTCACGGTATTCAACACATGAAAACATGTTTACTCGTTTACTCGTAGTACTCATTACACGAGTTTGCTAAGTGCCCTTTTTTCTTTTGTCTGGATGTAATTGTGTTTTGCCTTTGTTTTGCCTTGATACCTCGTTGATGACATATGTCTGTGTGTGTGTGACTCATCCAGAGCATGGAGACGTCAATACCCCATTTTGAGACCATAATGACGGAGTTCACTGCCGTCAGGTTCCCGGGGGCCTACTACGCTGCTGGGAAAGCCTACGCCTTCCTGAGACAGCACTCTGACGCGGTGGCCATGGCCAAGCTGGGGCTGGAGATGGTGGCGGTGTCTTCTTCGTGCCCCCCGCTCCACTACCCTGGGACTGAGACTCTCATAGAAGACAGCAAGAGAGATGTCATCGAGGTGGTGATCCACACACACACACACACACACACATACGAACTTACATCTCGCATAATGGCATGCCAAATCTGTATGCCTTGCATACTAATCAGCTCACACTTTCACAATGAAAGAAAGAGAATTAGCAAGAGAGGGAGAGGGGTTCGTGACAGAACACTCTCACCTTGGTAATACGAAGTGTCTATCATTTTCCCTCCACTGTACATGTCTGTGTCTCTTCACTGACGTCTCTGGCCTTGCCTTACACTAGCTCTCCCCCACGCCACGCTGCGTGTCAAATGTGACTCAAACCATCTCAGAAACAAGGAGGAAGCACAGTACTATACATCTCTTGTCTATGTCGTGATGGCTGTATACTGTATATACAGGCGAAGCTGAAGAGTCTGCTGCAACAGTGCAAGCTATCCACCATACCAGATGCCGTCTGTCGCTATGCCAACTGTCTCTCCCACAACTCGTCCAGCCGCATCTGGTCACATCATGACGGTCTGTACATATATACTGTACTGTTACGTTCTTCTCTGTTGATTATGATTGAATGTCTACTATATTATGCCTAGTATTGTATGTACACTTCTAATGTGGAGCCTACATTCATACTATTACACTGGGATATATGCAGTGGGTGACCCCTGAAGTTACTCTGGTTGCCAATCAAACACAGACTGCCTGTGTGGCTTTCTTCGTTGCACTGTAAAAGGCATACAATTGTGAAAGGCATACAATTGTGCAGACTTGGTAGACCCATTACACCCATTCATTTGAGGTTGCATGAGACTCGTTGCGCAGTTTACTACATTTGCCGTAACTCAATCTCTATTTCCCCCCCACCCACCCCAGACTATCGCGGTCACGTGAGTCTGGAGTGCCACGAGGACTGCTCCATTGCCTACCATCTGACGTGCTGGAGGAAGTACAAGACAGAGTGTGAGCAGAAGACGGACAAGGAGTTTCTGTTGACTCCCTGCGCGACCCCCGACTGCTGTGGCTACGTCAGCATGGTCGTCATCTATGATACCAAGGGAGCCGTCAAGGCTAAGGTAAGAAGAGGGGGAGGGAGGGGAGTTGACCTGCCGGGGTATTAATGAGGCGAGCGAATCAGCAAATTGTCTCAATAGCTCTATTATTTAACTCTCTGTCCAAACGACCGAATTTGTTCATGCGCCAAAATCGCGTACAGTAGGTAGTGTAAATGTCGCTTTGCTTTCCATTGCCAAAGTATTCTGTGTAGTTTCTCAATTTACTTGATTGTGGCCCTAGAGTAGACTACTGCTGTATACACCTGTGTGCATGTCCAACTGATACGAGATGACACATTATTAAACAGAGAGGTAGAGAAGCCCCTTATTATTATGTACTTCAATGTGGCTCTGTATTGTCCTACAGTTTGATGCCAGTCCAGAGTCCATTGCTGCACTGACAAAGAAACCAACTGAGAAGCCATCTAAACCACCCATCACTCCCTCCTCCTCTTCCTCCTCTCTAGCTGGCAAGAAGAACAAACGTCGCAGAAACACTGACAAGGAAAACGATAAACCATCTCCAGTGAGTCGCGAGTCTGTTGAGTACCGTCCAACCATGTTTGAGTTGCCCTTGGTGTATGTATATACATAGTTGTATTGTTTGTCTTTGACCATGTTCCTAACCCCTGCATTGAACTTACTTTATGGCGCATGCTCAGGACACTGTGTGTATTACCAGGTTTCCAAACCAAAGCTATATATGGATGTTTGAACTTTAAACTGTGTTACAATAAGCCCTGTAAAATGTCCGAGTGTGTGCTACTGCCGAGTATGTGTGTGTGTGTGTTTGTTTGTGTAGATGACGGAAGAGGGGAAGCCACTTGTAGGGAGAGAGGAGAGGAAGAAGTCCGACAGTGAGCCTGGGGGGAAGGTGAAGACGGAGAAAGTGGAGAGTGTGAAGGGTGACAAGGTGAAGGGGGAGAAGGCGGAGAGTGTGAGGAGTAGTGACAAGGTGAAGGGGGATAAGGGGGACAATGTGAAGGGTGACAAGGTGAAGGGGGAGAATGGGAGAAGTGACAAGGTGAAGGGGGAGAATGGGAGGAGCGACAAGGTGAAGGGGGAGAATGGGAGAAGTGACAAAGTGAAGACGGAGAAGGGGGAGGAGGAGGGGAGGGAGGACGTGAGGAGAGCTGAAGACAGTCTCGAAGTCATCGACAGACAAAGGGAGACGGAGGTGAGAGGTGAACTGTGCCAGTGGTGAAATGTGTGATGGGGTGATCTGTACATGATGCAAGCTTGTTAGAAGATGCTAAGTGTAACGTGTACGTGCGGTTGACTAGAATATGAACGGTTTCTGTTGCATCAACTGGTTTATTGGACCCATATATTATGTGAGACTTTGTTCAAGAAATCTGTTGCCTTATTATGACGGAATTGGGTGTGTGGCCTTGCAGCATTGGTGGATGTCTCTTTTGTAGCTAAATTAGCCATATGGGGGTGTGTCTTTGTTTACATAACACCCATTTCTCTTGCAACCTTGATTAGCCGCGTGAATGTGCCCCACCCTCAGACTCAGGAGGCGGGCAAACAGCAGAAGGTGAAGAAGAAGAAGGTGAAGAAGGTGACGACGGCGGCGGCCATGTCGGGGGGTGTGGTCGTGGGCGGGGGAGGGGGAGAGAAACACTGGAACGATCTATTCACTCTGCCAGAGAGGGAAGGCATGGTCGGAGAGGCAGCTGCTGTGGACTCCACGTGAGTGCTCTCTAATATCTACTCTTCCACTCTGTATCAAATAGCCAATTTCGAGGTTTTTTCATACTTTAGTTTTGGCTTTGTTTACGTACAAGTTTAGGGACTTGCGTGTTGCGTTAGTACTAAGTGTGTCTTAAAAGGGGCCATTTTTGGCGAAACTTTTGCTTTCACACAATTCACACAAGGTTTTTCTTGTGGTGATTTCCAAAACACTACAATAGCCAACCACACAACAATTACGTGCAGTCAAACCATTATTCCTTGTGCTACTCGCCACACAGCTGGCGACCAGATCCCCAGGCCCCGTTCCAGACACCATCCCACCTCCGAGACGCGGTGGAGGAATTCGAACGGTCCCAGGTCCCCGGGCTGGGGCTGTGTCCCAGTTCCGTTCCACCTCCGGGCGACTCCGTTCCGTACGAGAACCAGCAGAGCTCCGAGGACTTGGAGTTCATCTACTCGTATGTTTACTGCTAGTGCAGCATGTGCTCCATACAATTATACCGGGCATGACTACGACTGATACGCTGGCCATAATAATATTAGTGTGCATTGCAGTAGTGTAGACTGTTACCATTGGCTAGTGAAAGTAGTCTGAATTGAGAGATTAGGTTTTTAGCATCGCTATAGAAGGTGTCATTCTCGACAGTGAAAGTGTCGTAACTTCAGTTTCGTTAATGGAGACGAACATTTACTTTTCCATGGTATAGGTAACTATGTCAATCAACAGCAGTATAGTGTGATTCTCGGGCTGTGCTCTATTTAGAACTGATCACAGTCTGCTTGTGCACTACCACAGGTTGTCTAGGCTTTGACTAACCGACATGCATGCAAATACCCAGTACTGTGTACAAATCTATTAGCTTTTGCCTTTGACCTAATCTTGCTAAATTGTAAATAAATGTACACCCGTGCAAGGGTCTCACTGTGTATGAATGGTGCACCACCCTCCCTACTGGGTTGTATCATCTCCTGGTGTGTGTGTGTGTGTCTTGGGGGCTGTCTGTGTGATAGGTTCTTTGCCGAGATATTCAAGACCCACGGCCCACTCAAACCCTCGGACCCCACCCTGAGCGAGAGTCTCTCCCTCCTCCCCGAGGAGAAGAAGATGTTCATCGCAAAGGCCGGCGGGATCCAGGTCTTCCTCCTCCGCTCGCCCCTCTTCTGCTACCACGAGGAACTCATATGCCTCTCAGAGGACTCCCCTGTTGTTGCAGACTCAATCACACTCCAGGCTTCCTCCTCCTCCACCTCCTCCATCTCAGAGCCCCAACCTCTTCTCCCCACTGCTGACGAGGGGGCGGGGCAGGGGGCGGGGCCAGAGTCGGAGCGGAGCAGCTCGTCCAACAGCACGACGAGTGGGACTTCCCCACGAGACACGCCCGCAGACTCCCCGCAAGTGCCAAAGAAGTCTACCACCGATAAACCGAACCATACCACAAGAGACAAAAAATCGACCAAAACGACCACAACAACCACTGCAAGCAACAAAAACACATCCTCTGGAAATGGAACTGGAAATGAAACTGGAAACGAGACTGGAAATGAAACTGCTAATTCTGGACCACACTCACCTATTGATAGTGCAATAGGCTCAACCCCACAGAGTAACATAGCCGTAGTTAGTAGTAGAGTAGATAAAACTGAGCCGACCAATGGAGCTATCAATGAACCGGTGTCTTGTACTAACGAAGTCGTTTACCAGGGGCCCAGCCTCGCCCACCGAGCCATACAGACTGACAGAGTGCTGATGAGTGAACATTGGGTGATGACAGATCCCATACCACTCTCTGAGAACTTCAAGGAGCGCTATGAGATGGTGCTGAGGGAGAAGATAGACCTGAGGGCAAAGCTGGAGGAGAGCGAGGACAGGAGGTTCAAGATGCAGAGGGACCACAAGAGAGAGCTGGAGAAGATGGGAAAGGCCCTACGTACAGAGGCCAGGGAGGTGCGTGAGGAGGGAGGGAGGGAGGGAGGGAGGATAATGTTGGTAAATTCAGTGTGACGAAACAAATGGAGTTTTGCGTTGCCTCTTTCTGCCTTTGGCAGTACTGTATCAGAGTATAGATGGATCATGTTTTAAGATCCACAAGTGTCACTGAGACCTGTTTGTGTCCCATTTCATCTGTGAGAACGCTTTTCGCCCTCGAAAGTTTTTTTGCTCTGCATTACAACTCGAGTGTCATGTGTGTACTATTGGTACTATCTACATGTTGACACTGTGACGATGGTGTTGCAGGAGGCGCAGACGAAGGTGAGGGAGATGGAGGTGAGGCTCCTGGAGGAGAAGAACAGGGGGTTGCAGGAGAAGAAGGAGCAGGCCGACCAGGCCAAGGCCCTCAAGGCCGAGATCAAGTCTCTCAACGATAAGGTTGACAGGTGAGGCCACCTCTTTCCTCCTCCACATGTGAATCTTCATCTGAAAGTTACACATGTGTTGTAAAGTACATAAGTAAAGTGTATGTAAACCTACCAACTCCAATGGATTCGCTTCTCCAAATAGAGAGCACTATTGTAAAACGTATCGAGACGTGTTGTGTTTTCAACTGTGTCCACAGGATGAAGAAGGACATTGCAAAGAGAGACCAGAAATTGGAAAGCTTACATCTAAAACATCAGACCGAGTTGTAAGTCATCACCCAGCTAATAGTGTTTAATGGGTCTTACATGCGAGCATAAAATAGATACCATGCAATATCTTTGATGAAAGGTGCAACTGTTTTTTGCAGAAGGTGTCAGTGTTTCAACATGTGACTAAGCCTTATTTACATACAGAGAGAGGTTGTCCGTGGAGCACCGTAAGCTAGAGGACCGACTGCGGCTGAGCCAGGACCACGTCCACCTGGCCACACAGAGAGCCATAACTGCCGAGGTGGACATACTCCAGTTGAGGGTGGAGAACGTCAAGAGACCAGGAGAGGCCAGGCTCATGGAGATAGACCGCATCTGGTACACATACACACTCACCTGGAGGGTGTATACGCTGTGTTGTATATACATAAGTGGGCTTGTGTGAGAACAATATCGGTGTAAGGCTAGCTGTATTTTTGCTTACTGGCGACTTGGTGCCAGAGATACTAAAGACCCCGACCATTCATGTGTGAATTTATCCCTCTCCTATCTTCCTCCCTCCCTCTCCCCTCCTCTCTCTCCACTGCAGTACGCACATTCCTCCAGCCAGTGAGCTCCACAGAGAGTGGCTGGCCTACCAGGAGAAGCTCAGGACTGCCCTCGAGTGTTTTCAGGTCAGTTTAGCTCGTTCTGTGTTCTGTGTAGATGGCAGCTCGTTCCGCTGCTGTGTAGATGGCAACCGAGGAGCAGATACAGGCAGTGAAGGCCGGGAGAGAGCTGTCCACCATTGAGAAGATCCCTAACCCCAGTGTCCCGCTCCCCGCACACCTTGCCTTCGTGAGTCCCACCCCACTACAGTAAACCTGTACAGAGTGAACTTACACCTTGGTGTCTCTTGGTGACTGTTCTATTGCTTATTACCCCCCTCGCTAAAGCCTATCACTTGCACTTCTTTTAGTCCGTCCATAGACCAATTACAAACATGCACAGTATGTGTGTACAATTTAGCACCAACCTCCACGCGTACTTAGCCTATAAGAGAAAAGAACGGACAATGTGATTGCTCCCTGCAGCGAGGAGTTCCAATGATTCGGCCTCCGTTTCCTGGACCGATGAGAATGCCAATGAGGGGGCCGCCTCCCCTCTCGATGGGGATCCGACCAATGATGGATGGGCAGCCCCCTCCCATGGGGTTCCCCGGAGGACACCCCGGGGTAATTCCACCCCACCCCATGTCTCTACAGCAACAACCCCGCATGGAGGTACGTACGTATGAAACACTTCCATTGATGTTGGTTATCAGAATAGATTTGCATTAGAGGATTGAAATTTGAAAATACGCATGCAGTCCATGTTAGACATGTTAGTACATATGTGTAGTAACATGTTTTTAAGCTCACTGAGAGTTGCTCTTGCTCTTGATAAAGTGTGCAGTATTTCCCCATCCACCTACGTACTTCGCAACTAATGGCACGTGGTGTCACAATAGAGCAGCGTATGGTGCGCAAAGTTTTCAACACTCAACTTCTCCTTGTTTCATGTTCTCTGCTTCTCGATTCTGTCTTTGTAACTTGTAGTCTCCATTACCTCACTCTGTCCAGCAGGTACCCGGAGCAATGGCTGCAGCTCTACCGCAAGGCCTCGGAGGACCAGACCCCACCCTCGCCACACCCGCCACCGCCCACCTCCCACACCAGTCTCCGCTCTCCCTCCCTCCCCAACCTCCCCCCACCCACCATCCTCCACCCACCTCCTCTGGGGGAGAGAGTGAGCAGCCACCGCGGGGCTCCAAGTCTTCCTTTGACAGAATCGTGGAGAAACTGGTCCCCTTCTACCCCAATTACTCAAGGTGAGTATGTCTATTACTCCAGGTCAGTATATTTACCCCAATTACTTCAGGTTACCCCACACTACCCCAATTACATAGTGCAAATGCAATAATTATAG
>CASHTH010003518.1:0-63730 GCA_030341885.1 Geodia barretti
GTATCCCGCAAAGGGCTTCTCTTGGTTCACATGCCCACCCTGGCAGCCTTGCAGTATGTCCACGACCATCACCCCACCGTCGCAGTCGTCATGCGGAGGTTCGTTGAATATCACAAAAGAATAGGGCGGTCTGGAGTCCAGGCGTTCCATAACTTTCTCGAAAGCCTGTTTCAGGTCAGCAGGCATCGAGTCATCGAGGGAAACGTCTCTGAATTCAGACGGCAACAGTGTGGCGTACTCGCGTGGCGCTTTGGGCCGCAAAGCCACGGCCAGTTTGTGGGCTATTAGGGCGCCTTTACACTGAAGTGCGGTACACCTTCAGGATGCGCCGGAGTCCCCATGTTATTGGTCATATTTCTTGCTCTGTAGTCATTTGTTTGTCGTCAACTACTATTGTCGGCCCGTCGCCTCAATGAGAAGTGTTAGCGAGAAATTGGAAGAATATCTTCTTGTGGAAAGCATAAGCAAAATGGCGCCCCGGGGGTAGTCGGCAACAACCCGGTGTCTCTTCCTGGTGTTTTCCAGGGAGAGCGCGAGCCATATCCTTGGCGAATCTGCCGCGGTGTCCGGACATCACCGCAATCTTGGTATCGGGCTGCTGGCTCAATCCTAGGCTGGCCTCGGTGAGGTCCGTGCCGCAGAGGGACGGCGCATGTTACGACGAGACGGTCCGTTCTTGGGGCACCATCAGACCACCTCGCCATGCTCCGTGCCGAGGCTGCAATTTCCAGCCACCCCTATCCGTCCACCTGTTGGATGGTCCAGCGGCTGACCTCCAGGAGCTTGGCCAGTTCCCGCTGGCTCACTCCCTTCGACCGCTCCACCCGGATGTACTCCCGTTGCTGCTCGGTCAGGCTCGGGCCGTCGGCCAGGGAAACGCCCCTCGGCCCGCGCCTTCGCCTGGCCCGCGACCGAGCGCTCCCTGATCGAGTTCCGCCACCACTCGCTGAAGGCGAGCACCATCGAGAGCTGGAGCTTGCCGGTGGCGTGGCCGTGTCGAAGTCTTCCGCCAGGGACCGGAACTCCACTCCCGCCTGGTGCAGGCCCTCGATCACCTGCAGCCCGTAGGTCAGCCCCCTGGAGAGCCGGTCGATGTGGGTGACCACCAGGGTGTCCCCCTCGACCACCAGGTCCAGCAGTTCCAGGAGGCCGCCGCGGTCGTTCTTGGCCCCGCTGGCCTCCTCGGCTCGAATATTGCCCATGGCGCAGCCGGCGCGGACCAGCCGCTCCACCTGCAGGTCCAGATTCTTGTCCTCCGGGCTCTCTGACCGAGACCCTGGCATAGCCGTACAGCGTCATCCTCCCACACCCCTGGCTGGAATACCTGAAGTATGGCTTTCTGCCAGAGGTTTGCAACTGGGTTTTCCAGCCACCCCTTCAGCTACGGGGAGTGGGGGATTTACAGCCATGGCTGTAAACAGGGCTGTTTCCAGCCACCTTGACCGGGTGGGTTGCCGGGGCTGACATCCCGGACTCGGCGATCATGGGGTAGGACCGGTGGTCGCAGCCCTGTTGCTAGAGCCGGCATAGCCCGGCCGCAGACGGAAAGCTGCGGAGTGCTTGGAGGACACGGGCCTCGCCTCCTGTACCAGCTCCGCTGGGTATTTATTTCGGCGATAGGCCGGGAGAGCCTGCGTCTCACGGGGAGAACGGGAGAAGACCCACATTAAAGTCGATCCAGTTACGGCGTGCAAACCTCTTAGGCACGCACCCGCTACGGTGGTTATTGCCGAGCTCCAGCCAGGTTAAGTTGGCGAGGTTACCCATCTGAATCTACCTTCCGGACTGGATCATCCCCGTAAACACGAGGTCTGTGTGGTCGCTAAAAAAAGGCCGGGCTATAATGACGCATCATGGCCTTATCTTCACTGCCTTTGTCTCCTCCTCCAATTTGTTAGCCTGCTTCATGATTTCTCTGAGGTCTATCTGATTTGCTCCGTGTTGTTTTCATGGGGAGTCGCCCGTCGGTGGTGCCGGCGCTGCGGCGACTGCACGCAATGCCCGGCGTGCAGGTGGTGGCGACCGTGACCCCGCCCGACAAGCCCAAGGGGCGTGGTTCGGACCCGAAACCTTTACTGGTGAAGCTGGCGGCTGAGGCGAGCGAGATTCCCGTGCTGCAGCCTCCGAACCTGGATGGGGAGTCCATTCTGGCAGAGCTTGCGAGGCTTGCCCCGGACGTGATTGTGGTCGCGGCCTACGGTAAGTTCTTACCCAAGACGGTCTTGGAACTGCCTCCTCACGGTTGCCTGAATTTGCACCCCTCGCTGCTGCCGCGGCACCGCGGTCCTTCGCCGGTAATCGCCGCTATCCTTGAGGGTGACGCGGTCACGGGCGTTTCCCTCATGCTTATGGATGAGGGCATGGACACTGGCCCGGTCATTGCCAGTGCCGGAATGTCCCTCAGCGGAGGTGAGACATCAGGGGAACTGGAGGACACGCTCTTTGAGATGGGCGGGGGACTGCTGCTGGATAGCCTGGGTCCCTGGGTCTGTGGCCGCTTGAGTGTCACACCTCAGGACGAGGCACTGGCAACTGTCTCCCGCAAGTTCAAAAGGAGTCATGGCATTGATTGGTCGGTACCTGCCGAAACCATCGCCCGCAGGTGCCGGGCGTTTTACCCGCGGCCGGGCAGTCATACCCAATGGAATGGGAGGAGGCTGAAACTCCTCTCGGTTTCCCAAGCTCAGGACGCCCCCGATTCACCCGGTGTTGTCGGCCGGGTGGTGATGCAGGGCCCCTTGGGAGGTCTGAAGGTGGAGACCGGCCGGGGCACCCTATCTTTGGACCTGGTCCAACTGGAAGGTGGTAAGGCCGTCAGCGGCTGCGATTTTGTGAACGGTCATCCCGGCATAATCGGGGCGATTCTTAAAACCCGGAATCGGAGTGTTCGGGGCCGTAACTGTGAGGAGAATGGAGATCAGGATTGAATTGGATCGTCCCCGCGCGCTCGGGGCCTGCGAAGCCGTCTTTCTTGACAATGTGATGTCCAGGGGTTCATCCCCATTACCCGGGGTCTTTGGTGATCTTGACTCTGGATCCATCTTTCGGGCTGGATCATCCACGCATATCCGGGGCCTGCCTTTCTATGGCGCATCCGAGTTCAGCGACTGAAGGTCCATCCCCACATATCGGGAGCCCGGGGAGGGAATCAAGCCATAGGACGTACAAAAGGGGCTGAACAGCAAACTGCACCTGGCGGTTGACTCCCACGGAATGTCGGTGCGCGTAAGCCTGAGTGAGGGAACGGTGGCGCACGGCACCCGGGCTCATTCATTCGTGCCATATAGGCCCGCCGGGTGTTGGCCGGCCGGTGAGGTGGGCGTTCCCTCTGGAAGCGTCAGAGGGAGCGCCGGAGTTTCCCAGGGACCGGTCTCAACTTCAGCTTCGGTCATCATGATCCTCTAGAGACCAGACTTCCACCAGTTCGAAGATCCCGGGCGACGTCTTGGCCATCAGTGTCAGCACCTTCTGCAGGCAGGCTCGTTTGACCAGGCAGGGCTGGCAGGTGCACTCCCCGGCGTGGGGCGGGCCGTCCAGGCTTGCCAGTACCTCGAAGTACGCCTTGTCATTGCCGGCAGCGTAGCCCTCGGCGTAACAGCCGCAGGGTTCAGGGCAATCGTAGAGGATACACCCTGTGTCGGTCATTGGAGACTCCCGCCGCAGTGGTACGTTTTGCGAACGCCCTTGTATCTTGGCTTAGCGGTGATAATTTTCTCTCTCAAAGGTGTGCGGGGTGCGGCAGACCGACCCGCCCTGGGTCATGGAAGACCGTTGTCAAGCTTGGGTCGCCGCCCCTTTTTCTGAACAGAGCCCGCACAGTATCCGTGGTTGAAGGTCAAGCTTTTGGCGAGCTGCCAACAAAATTCCTCTATCCTGGCAACGGCACCCATGGCGTTCCCCGGCGGGCCAAAGCGTTCAGCTGCAACAGCAGCTTGCGCATCACTGCCACCAAGGCAACATTGCCGGGTTTCCCGCGCTGGCGCAGGTTCTGATAGAAAGGCGCAACTCACCCTCCACCTGGATCACTGAGCAGGCGCAGAGGACAGGCTTGCGGACTACGCCCCTTCCGCCGCGGGTTCTTCTTTGACCCCGCTTGCGGCCACTGTCCCGGGACCGGGGCGCCAGTCCCACCAGGGAGGTCAGGGCCTTGCTGTCCCAGCGGCCGAGTTCGAGCAGAAAGGCAACCAATGTGGCCGCAGTGAGCGGCCCCACGCCGGGGACCGGTCCGGCACAGCGCCGCCCGATGGGCCAGACGAGCGCTGCCCTGCAATGCTTCCTGGTACTCCTTTTCCAGCTGAGCAATCTCAGCCTCCAGCCAAGCGATATGGCGCTTGGTGGATTCGGCTACGCCGGCAGAGGCACCCTTGTCCAGCCGATTCACTTTCTGTATTCGCTGTTCGACAAGCTGACAGCGCCTGCGCAGCAGGTCCTGCAACTCCTCGCGTTCCGGCTCAGTTCCGGCGTGTCCGGCTCTGGAAACACCTGACCGTAACGGGACAATACCTGAGCATCCCGTGGGTCGGTCTTGGCTTCGTAGCCGCATGCCCTGGCGAAAGCTCTCACCCGGCTGGGGTTGGCCACCCGTACGCCTACCTCGGCCTTCCGCAAGCGGCTGACTGTCATTCGCCGCGATCATTGTGATAACGCCTGTGTCCTCCACACTTGCAGATGTGAGCCTTGAAGCCGGAGCGACCAGTGCGGCGGGGAGGGTGTCCTACTGCGCCGGCGCAGTTACGGGTGTTCACCCGGCTCGCCCAGTTGCCTGCGACTCGCCCTCTCCGCCTGTCCTGTGACGCCATGCACTGCCAGAGGCGGCTGTCCAAGCAGATGCTGGACCAGGGGGCCGATTACGTGCTGGCTCTCAAGATCAATCAGGAGTCCCTGAACGATGATGTGCGCCTGTTCCTCGACGATTCTGCCACGGATTTGGCGCAGGCAAGCCAGACCAACAAGGGGCACGGGCGCATCGAGACCAGGACCGCCAGCATAAGCAGCGACGTGGCTTGGTTAAAGGAGCGGTACCATTGGCCCGGCCTGGCGGCAGTGGGGGAGATAACCACCAGTCGTCAAGCTGGACTTTGTACACTCAAGCAGCGTAGGCCAGCGAGTCCAGAAGCCGGGCGTATATTGCGGCAGGGACTTTTTCATCGTCGGTGCGTGGCGGCGACGTTGAAAAACCCTCCGAGGCAATCCACAGGTGGCGGCGCACCATGGCAATGGCATCGACGAAGGTGGGCGCAGGTTTGTTATACCATGCCGCCTTCCGTTGGGTTATCGGGCCCCGCTTTTGCAGCGAGTGGGCCGCCAGGGTGATCCAGGAGAACAGGCCCATCAGGACCGGCGTGGTGCGAGCTATGGCCCGGCCGGACCATTGGCGCTGGGTCTCCACTCCCAGATGAGCCCGCACCTCCTGGAAGGTCACCTCCAGTTGCCAGCGCAAGGCAAACCACTCCAGGATCTGCACCGGGGCCACCTCCGGGTTGGTACACAACAGCGCTTGGGTGTCGAACTCGCCTTGAGGGTCCCGGACAAGCACCCAGCGAATGGGCACCGGGGGCTTGCCCGAGTGATACCAGACCGCGGTCTGTGAGGCGAGTTCCACTATGCGGGTGCTGCCGCCGTACCAAGCCACCGGCGCGGTGATCCAGGAGAGGGCAGACTGGTTCAGGAGTTCTTTCAGCGTGGGCAGACGCGCGCCTTTCACACGGGGGCGGCCGTTTTGACCTGGCCGGCGCGGTGGTGCCGGGGCATAGAGTCCGGCGTCCAGACGCAGTCTGGTGATGAGGGTAACGGGTTCCCTGAGGGATTGGCAGAAATGGAGCAGGTCCAAGACAGCGTAGCCGCTGTCCCCCACCAGCAC
This sequence comes from Geodia barretti, assembly GCA_030341885.1. Classification (NCBI taxonomy): domain Eukaryota; kingdom Metazoa; phylum Porifera; class Demospongiae; order Tetractinellida; family Geodiidae; genus Geodia; species Geodia barretti. The sequence continues at coordinate 5,861 of CASHTH010003518.1, forward strand.
CAATGGCCGGCCGGGCAGCCATCGGCGGAGTTGCAGGATCATCTGGCGGGCCCAGTCCGTGAGCTTTTTGTGGGGGCGTCCCTGCCGCCGGTAATACCGTTCCGAGGGCGCCAGCACCGTAAGGAAGGGCAGAGCCCAGCACCTTCCAGCCCAAGGTATGTGGCCCAGCCACATCAGTGAGACCCAGCGCAGGCCGCTGGCCTTGACCACATAGCTGCGGCTGGAGCGAACCGCATCACGGTAGATGCCCAAGGCACTGATTTGTGGTCCCCGGCGTCGCTCAAGGGTCTCGTCGATACCGAATATCAGGGGACCCTCACCCCGGTCCAGGTGCCGGATCAGCAGTTCCAGCAGGATTCGCGACATCTCAAGGGGAGACCATACCGCCCGGTTGAGCACGTGGTGGTAACGGGCATAGTTGCGGTCGCTGCTCAGTCCCATGACGCGAAGCGCCGAGGCCACGGTGCGCTGGCCTGTGGCCAATATGACGCCAACCAGCAGGATCTGAGCTTTCCGCCAAGTAGGGTCGCGAAACAGTGATGCGAAGGGGTCGAAGAACGGGTAGAATCGTGTCGGGCAGGGTGAGCATGTCCAGACCTTTTGTGAGAGAGGGGTCTGGTCAGCTTACCCTGTCCTTATCATTTGTCTACGTTTTGTACAAAGTCTAGATAAGAGACTATCTCAAAAGGCAGTCGGCGAGGCCCGTCTGAGTAATAGACAAGGAACCGGGGTTTGGATTCCCGCTTTCGCGGGAAAGACGGGGGATTGCGGTCGGTTTTGAGATAGTTACTAAGTCGTCATTCCCGCGCAGGCGGGAATCCAAACCCCGCCCGTCTACCCTCGCACCGAACCGAAGGAGGGACTGCCACTCCCATCTCCACCGCCATTCAGACCAATTTTGTGTGCTGACAAATAAGACGCGATTGCCCTGACAACCGAGCCTTTCCCAGGCACCATTAGAATCCGACAACTGCAGCAGCCTTCTGGTTTTTCTTGGTTTCCTTGATGAACTTGCGAAGCGATGGTTGTTCTGTCAGGCGGTCTACCGGGCAGTGCTGCTGCCTGCAAGCTGGATGGCTTGCAGAGCAGGATCGCGGCCACCGCGAACGCCCCGCGTTGACATTGCCCTCTGGCCCTCTCTACACTCGTGGCAACCCCGGATTCAGAGGTTAACATGAGGCGTTTCGAGTACTTGGAGGCGCGCACCCTGCGGCAGGCTATCAGAATGCTGCAACAGCACGGCCCGCAGGCGAGGATCGTGGCGGGCAGCACCGATTTCCTGGTCCGGTGGCGCGCCGGGTTCTGGCATCCCGACTACGTCGTGAACATACAGCATATCCCTGGCCTCAGCCGCGTTACCTACAGCCGGCGGAGCGGACTGCGGCTCGGCGCGCTGGCAACCATTCAGGCGCTGGAGCAGCATCCCGCAATCCGCCAGCACTACCCGGCACTGGCGGCGGCTGCAGCCTCGTTCGCGGGCGTTCAGGTCCGTAACCTTGCCACGGTGGGCGGCAACATCTGCAATGCCTCACCCTCGGGCGACACCCTGCCAGCCCTGATCGCATACGGTGCCGAGTGCCGCTTGTCGGGCCCCGACGGCCATCGTCAGGTCGCGCTGGACCAGCTCTTCACCGGGCCGGGCCGGACGGTATTGGCTCAGGACGAGATCCTGACCGAAATCACCCTGCCCCCGACGTCTGCCAACACCGGATCACTGTACATAAAGCACAGCCCCCGGGGAGCCATGGACATCGCCACCGTGGGCGTGGCCTCGGCGCTGGCGTTGGCTCGTTCCGGTGAGTGTACGGACGCTCGCATCGCTCTCGGAGCGGTCGCGCCGATACCTTTGCGGGCCCGCGCCGCTGAGGATACGCTGCGGGGACAGAAGCTTGACCCGGAACTGCTGCAGGCCGCTGCAGATCAGGCGATGGCCGAGGCCACCCCCATCGACGACGTGCGGGGTTCTGCGGGCTACCGGCGCCAGATGGTCGGGGTGCTGACCCGACGCACCCTTGAACGCGCCGTCGCGGAGGCCACGGGCAGCCCCATCCCCTACGAAGACCACCGCCGGCTCGCCATCCAGGTAGCCGTCTGACAGATCCGGCAATCTCAGGCCTTGCTACGAATAAGAACACTCAACAGGATGCCAGCATGAAGAAAGTTGTCCAGATAACCGTCAACGGAGTTGACCGTACCATCCTGGTAGAACCGTACTACTCGCTGCTGGACATGCTGCGGGACGAGTTGCACCTCACCGGCACCAAGAAAGGCTGCGACGAGGGCGACTGTGGAGCCTGTACCGTGCTGCTGAACGGCCAGCCGGTCACATCTTGCCTGGTGCTGGCTCACAGCGCCCACGACGCCGATGTGACCACAGTCGAGGGACTGGCGGCGGGCGGCGAACTGCACCCGTTGCAGCGCAGCTTTGCCGAGAACGGTGGGCTGCAGTGCGGCTACTGCACTCCCGGACTGATCATTGCTACGGTGGGCTTGCTGAACAGCAATCCCGACCCCACTGAAGAAGAAGTAAAGTTCGGCCTCGGCGGCAACCTGTGCCGTTGCACCGGCTATTCCAAGGTGATCGAGGCGGTGATGGCCGCCGTGGAGAGCTCGAAGGAAGCGGAGTAGAGAGATGGCTGAGTTCAAGGTTCTCGGCAAGAATCACGTTCGCGTTGATGCGCTGGACAAGGTGACTGGCCACGCCACGTACGCCGGCGACGTCTACCTGCCCGAAATGCTGATGTGCAAGGTGCTGACCAGCCCTCGCAGCCACGCCCGCATCGTCAGTATCGACACCTCCGAGGCCGAGGCCCTGCCCGGCGTCAGAGGCGTCATCACCGGCAGGGACTTCCCCGATGTATTCTTCGGCTCCGGCGCCCTGCGCGATCGCCGGGTCATGGCCCGCGACGAGGTCTTCTACATCGGCGAGCCGGTGGCAGCGGTGGCCGCTGATGACGAGGTGACGGCCGCTGAGGCTATCACCCTGATCAAGGTCGAATACGAAGACCTTGATCGGATCGTCGACCCGGTTGCCTCCCTGACGGGTAGCGATACCGTTGTTCACCCTGACCTGGAAAGCTTCGAGGGCTTCGGCTTCGCCCTCGGCGGCAACAACTGCACCATGCTGGACGCCGACCGTGGCGAAGTGGATGCGGCTTTTGCGGAGGCCGACCACATCATAGAAGAGACCTACCACACCCAGCCGATCAATCAGGGCTTCCTGGAGCCGATGGCCTGCGTCGCCAACGTGGAGGCCAACGGCCGCCTGACGGTCTGGGCCTCCACGCAGGGGCCGTACCAGGTGCGGCCGCAGCTGGCCTCGGTGCTGGACATGTCCATCGGCAACATCAAGATCATCGCCATGGAGATGGGCGGGGGTTTCGGCGCCAAGCTGCGGCTGGCCCTCGAGGCGTTTCCGGCCCTCCTGTCCATGAAGACCCACCAGCCGGTGAAGCTGGTCAACACCCGCGAGGAGACCTTCACCCTCAACGGCCCGCGACTCGAGACTAACATCTACCTGAAAACCGCCGTCACCAGCGACGGCAAGATCACCGCCCGCGAGGCCCGCAGCGTGTTCGATGTCGGCGCCTACCTGGGAGCGGGCCCCAACTCCGGCGTGGGCCACGGCCTTGGCGCCTACGACATCCCCAACTTCCGGCTGCGCTCCTACGGCGTCTACACCAACAAGGTTTACGTCGGCTCCTACCGCGCGCTCCGGCGTCGCCGACATGACCTTCGCCGTCGAGTCCCACATGGACGAAATCGCCCACAAGCTCGGCCTCGACCCGCTGGAGTTCCGTCGCCGCAACGCCCTTGAGGAGGGCGACGTCAGCGTCAGCGGCGCCCGCATTCCCCGCCATGGCCTCGCCGAGGTGATGGACGCGCTGAAGGAAAAGATGGAACGGCCCCGGTCCGCTTCTGATTCCAACGGGAATACGGAGCCGGGGAATGGACGCATGGCCCGTGGAGTGGGTATAGCCGTCGGCGAGTGGCGCAGCGGCAGCGGGCCGTCAACCGCCTCCATCAGCGTCAACGAGGACGGCACCGTGGGCCTGCTCACGGCTCGGTGGACATCTCCGGCAGCGATACCTCTCTGGCACAGATCGCCGCCGAGGTGCTGGGCATTGAGCTGGAGCAGGTGATTGTCGCCAAGCGGGACACCGATCTCGCCCCGTTTACCGGCCCCAGCGGCGGCAGCCGCATCGTTTACAGCCAGGGTAAGGCGGTGGAAATGGCCGCCGGTGATGCTCGCGACAAGCTGATGGCGCTGGCTGCCGACCGCCTGGGAGTCCAGCCCGACGCGTTGCAGTGCGAAGACGGCGCGGTCTACGTCCTGGACAACCCGCCCCAGTCAATGGGACTGGGCCAGCTGGCGAGGATGAGCCTTTCGTCGCGCGGCGGCCCCATAGTCGGGACGGCGTCGCTGTCCAGCATGCCCTACAACCCGGTGTTCAACGCCCAGGGCGCCGAGGTGCTCGTTGACCGGGAGACCGGGCAGGTCAAGGTCACCCGTTTCGTGCAGGCCCAGGACGTGGGGCTGGCAGTGAACCCCATGGGCGTCGAAGGGCAGCTCGAAGGCGGCGCGGTGCAGGGCATCGGCCGGGCGCTCAGCGAGGAAATCCTCATTGATCGCGACACCGGCCAGGTGCGCAACGCGTCTCTGGCCACCTACCTGATGCCCTTGGCCATCGACATGCCGGAGATCGAGAATGTTCTGGTGGAGGTGCCCAGCGAGGATGGCCCCTTTGGCCTCCGTGCCGTGGCCGAGCCGCCGGGATTCGGCCCGCCTGCCGCCATCGCCAACGCCATCTACGACGCGGTCGGCGTGCGCATCCGTACCCTGCCCCTCAGCCCCGAGCGAGTGCTGGCCGCCATGCAGGGGCTGGAACCTGAGGACTACGGCTTGGACGCCGAGGCTCTCCGGGCTGCCGAGGCATAGCGCCAGCCACTCGAATATCAAGCGCCATCCAGGGTAAAGGCAAAAGCGGACCCCGCGAAGGAGGAATCCTCTCGCGGGGTCTTTGGCTTTCCAGGGAGTTGTAGTCGCACTCTCTAGTGTTGCCCGATGAACTCCAGCACCAGTCCGTTCCACACCTCGGGCCGCTCCCAGAACCCGGCATGCCCAGCATCCGGCAGGGAGATAAGCCTGGACGTCGGGACGTGTGCCGCCAGCATTCGCATCAGCGCTGGTGGAGATAGCAGATCAGCCTCCCCGGAGATGACCAGGGTTGGAACCTGCATTGTCTGCAGCCGCGCATAGGTGATTGGTTCCCGAAGAGGCTGCGAAGGTACGGCCCCGCCCGGCCTGCTGGACTCTTCGATTTCCAGCCAGCGGGCCGCCCCTGCCGCGTTGGTTCCCCGGTAAGAGGGTCCCAGTTCGCGCAATTCTACTGGCAGGTTCTGGATCTCGGCGGGCCTTAGCCGCTGCTGTACTTCCAGGTACTCCGGGTCCTGCACACCTCCGATGGTGTTGGCCACTACCACGCTGCGGACCCGCTCCGGATGCGTGAGCGCGTAGTCCAGCGAGGGAATTCCACCGGCTGCCGTACCGACTAGGTGGACTTGGTCGAGGGCCAGGCTCTCTATCAGGGAGTGCAGGTCCTCGCCGACAAAGCCCGGCTGCTGCCCGGGATCGGTCGCTCTCGAACGCCCCCACGTGCGCCGGTCGTAGGTGATGCAACGGTAGCCGGCGGTCGTGAACACTGGCAGTTGATAGACCCAGCACTCGCAGGTGCCGGAGGCGGCGTGCAGGAAAATCACCGGAGCGCCCTCGCCGCCGGTGTCCTCGAACCACAGATCAACTCCGGGCAAATTCAGGAAAGGCAAGACTCTCTGACCCCTTGGCAATTAATCTGGGAAAGGGAAAGACACTGTGAACTGGAATCTCGAGAGATGCGGACGGCCAATAAAAAGGCGCTGACCGATGCACGGCCGAGCACCAAGAGGTACGGGAGGGGACAACTTGTCGGGAGGGGATTTTTTGGAGGCGACGGGCGGATTCGAACCGCCGCATAGAGGTTTTGCAGACCTCCGCCTTAACCGCTTGGCTACGTCGCCTTGTATGTCCCGTTCCTGGAGGTTGAGAAACGGGCCGCCTGGCCGTTTTGTGGTGCCGAGGGCGGGATTTGAACCCACACAGGCGCACGCCCACTGCCCCCTCAAGACAGCGTGTCTACCAATTCCACCACCTCGGCCGGGCCAGTAAGGCTGTATTATAGCACCCCTGTTTAACCCTGCAACACCCACACCGTGCTCGCATCGCAGGACAATTCCAAAGCCTCTCGAATTCAATCTAGTCAGAATCAGGCCCCACCCGACCAACGCATCGGCCAAATCGAAGAACATCCTGGAAATCCAAAAATCCCGTAAATCCTGATTCAGACAACCCCTGACACCCACCCCTTGCCAAGTCACTAGAATATATGTACTATTAAAACTGTCCCGCCCTTAAGCCGGCCGCCCCAGCGGCGGCCGGGCCAATCTGGGACGGCCACTGAGGCCCTTGCTGACACGAGCACAAAACCCCAGTTTTAGGCCGTTGCACCGTGCTCGCCGTGGCCACCTGCCGCCCCTCCCTCGCTCCCTCCCACAGGGCCAAAATGAGCGGAAATGAGAGGAAGTGAGCGGGAAAAACGAAAAATTTGCCAGATGTCATCAGGAGCAACCATGTCATTCAGCCGCATCCGCAACCGCATCGAGTCCCTCGAGCGCAAGCTCGCGCTGCCCCTCGCTGTCGTAAGGCTCCGGCCTCTGGTCGAGGAGTTCTGCTGGCAGTGGCAAGTCGCCACCGTCGAGAGGAAGTCCCTCCCTGACCCTCATTCCCTCATTCAGAAGATCGCCAGCAAGGGCCTGTACTTCAGCACCTTTGGCTATCTGCGAGCCCACCTCGATCGCCAATGCGAAAAGGGTGAGGAGCCGGATCCGCAGGATATGATCAAGGTTCTCCTGCCCATGGCCTACAGGCGGAGCATCATCTGGAACGTCTTTTCCTCCGATGCCCCCGCCGAGGCCTGAACGTCTTCAGAACCCTGTTGAACGGTCCAATCGCCCCGGAATCAACAGGGCAATCGCGTCTTAAACGCGGGAGGCCCTAAAAGTCGTCATTCCCGCGCCTGCGGGAATCCAAACCCCCGTCTACCCTCGCACCCGGAACTGAAGGAGGCACTGCCACACTCATCTCCACCGCATCAAGGGGAACCAGCCCCAAGTGCTGTCGGCATTGGCAGAGGGATTTGCCGGGGAGGAACCGGTGGAACCCGAGGCGCAGAGCGTGGGGGGAAAGCGGGTGTGATTGAGAAACGGCGCATCTGGACTGATGAGGCATTGGCCAGCTATATCCGGGATGAGTTGGGCTTTCCCAGGGCGAGGCAGCGAGTGATGTTGGAGAAGGAGAGGGTGGACATATCCACTGGTGAGCTGAGCCGGGAGCCCTGGCATCTGCTGACCAGCCTGAGTCCAGGGAGGTGCCCACCCAAAGGCCCGTTATTCCAATACTGCGACAGACGCATCGAGCAGTTCCCTGCCCGCTGCCCAGCCACGGCTCCTCTGCAACTCCCCCGAATCCCCGGAAATGCACAAAAGTGCACCCATTTGACCCCCATGACCTGAATCCAAGCCAGCTTGCGACCCCCAGTCGCCGCCGATTACCATCGACACATTCCCGTATGATGACCGCCTGTTGCTGATATAATCCAGCCGCCAAATTGCCATTTCCTCTTTGAATTGACGGAGTATCATCATGCCCCCTATCGACAAGAACTCCATCCGTGCCATCACCTTCGACCTGTACGGCACCCTGCTCGACCTCGAGGCCACGTTCGCGCCCGCTTTCGATGGTTTCCTGCGGGAGCGGGGGCATGACCTCAATGCAGCCGAGCTGGTGCGGATGTGGGAGTGGGTTTACCTCCACGAGGGGATGGTGGACACGTTTCTTGGCGGGCCTCGAACTCCCTTCGAGCAACTGCGCCGCACCACTCTCTCGCAGTTCTTCTCTCGCATCGGCGTCCAACACAGCCGGGACGACATCGAAGACTTGCTGACCAACCGTGTAACTCCCACCCTGTTCCCCGACGTCGTGGATTCGCTGAACGCCATTCGGGGGCGGTACACCCTGTCGGTGCTCTCCAACGGCGACCTGGCCGTGCTGGAGCGGATAGTTGCCACGCTGAACATACCCGTGCATCGCACCATCTCGGTGGAGCAGGCCGGATGCTACAAGCCGGACCAGCGGGTTTACCGCAAGGCCATCGAGTTGCTCGGAGAGGATTCTGGAAACGTCCTGCACGTTGCCGCTCACGCGTGGGATATCCGCGCCGCCAAGGTGGCCGGAATGCGGGGCGCCTACATTGACCGCCACGCCACCCCCTACGCCCCCTTTACAGACGAGAGCCCCGACATCGAAACAGCAAACCTGCCGGAGTTGGCAGCCATCCTGGTTTAAGAACTCTCTTCCGGTCGCCACCACTCTTCCACCCGCAAAAACGACACAACCACGCTGGGCGTGAAACCCACCTTGGAGACGTTCGATGAGCATCCGCTACGGAATCGATCTGGTGCTGCAGCCTTCCTTCACGGCAAAGGTCTACCAGGCTCGACAAATAGTCTGCGGACAATACTCGTCTTGGGCCGCCGAGATGCAGATGTTGCGGATGTCTCTCACCCCGTTCTTCCCCTGCCCCGATGACCGGCTGGCCGCCCTCTCCTCGGAGTTGGAAAGCATCGCCCGCGAGACGGGGGTCCCAGGAACCGTACACGCTCAGCCGAAAGGACATCGTGGCCGATCCTTCCATCAATGGCGTGGTCATGCCGTTCGATGCGCCGCCCCCGTTGCTGGAGTTGCAGCAGAGGTCATTTGCGGCAGCCCGGAACAACTCGCCGGGCCTGAATGCGTCAGAGCTCTTCAGCCCTCGCATCATCCTCTTGGAATACGGTGTGTTCCCGGAGGCGATACTGCCCGACACCGTGCAGTTCGCTGAGGGAGTTGCCTCAGGCCTAGAGATGACAGGTATGGCCCTGCCGTGGCGTCTGTTGCTGACCCGTTACTCCTCCGACGCCGCAGGAGACGACTGGAGCAACGGTCGCTGGGCCGCCGACCTGTCGTGGCAGCAGTTGGCCAGCCATCCGCTTTACTCCGAGGTAACTTAGCATCTGGAATTCCTCGACCCCCTGAATGGGCAGCAGCCAGCGAACATGGGCGAACGCCGCGGAGGTTTAGGCCGATTCTTCGGACGGGCATAGGCGCTGCATTCGCAGGGCAATCGCGTCTTAAACGCCGAAGGTCCTATAAGTCGTCATTCCCGCGAAAGCGGGAATCCAAACCCCCGTCTACCCTCGCACCCGAAACCGAAGAAGGCACTCCCACTCCCATATCCACCCACATTAGACCAATTTTTGTGCTGACAAATAAGACGCGATTGCCCTGGCTGCATTCGCCTCCGGTTAGCGCCCAGCCACTGGCTGCGTTATCATTCAGCCACCATCCCAGATAGGCAGGAGAACGCCCGATGAAAGCTACCACCAAGCTTAGACAGATGCTCAACTCCAATGACATGGTCGTCGCCCCGTTCGTCCTCAACGCCCTGCATGCCAAGATAGCCGAGTCCGTTGGGTTCCAAGCGGTCTACATGACCGGTGCCGGTACCGCCGCTGAAAGAGGCTTTCCCGACGTGGGCCTGCTCACCATGACCGAGATGGTCGCCAACGCCAAGTACATCGCAAACGCGGTCGACATCCCCGTGATCTGCGACTCCGACACCGGCTACGGCAACCCGCTGAACGTGATGCGCTCGGTGCAGGAATACGAAGCTGCCGGCGTGGCCGCCATCCACCTCGAGGACCAGGTCTTCCCCAAGAAATGCGGCTTCTTTGAAGGCAAGCAGGTCACACCTGTCGAGGACCACGTGCAGAAAATTCGAGCCGCTCTCGATGCCCGCAAGGACCCTGACTTTGTCATCATCGCTCGCTGCGATGCCTACGCTGTAACTGGCTGGGAGGACACCATCCGGCGCTGCAAGGCCTACGTGGAGGCGGGCGCCGACGTGGTATTCGTTGACGGCATCAAGAGCGATGAGGACATTCGCAAACTACGCCAAGGACATGGCCGACCTGCCCCGAATGTACAACGGCGACCTGATGAACACCAACGATTTGAACGATCTGGGCTACAAGATCACCATCTGCGGCAGCACCATCTGGCTCATTTACCAGCAGGTCAAGGAGTCCTTCGAGGAACTCAAGGCCACCGGCGCTGTCGACCCGAAGCGCTTCGCCACTCGCTGGGACGTCGCGTCCCTCCTGGGGCTCGGCGAAATATACGAACTCGAGCGCAAGTACGGCGTCAGCGACACCGTCCCAACCAATGTGTAGGGCCCGCCGACGATAAGGATCGGAGGCTCTGCGGAACAAATGAGAATCCGTTCATCCATCGAGAATTGAGGATGAACGGATTCTGTTTGGAGCCATGCCAGTCACCGCTGGCGACAGCGCGATGGTTACCTTTACTCCTGGTCCCTAGTGCCCGCGGTGCTGCTGAAACTCCCGCTCGGTGGTCTCCGCCTCCACCTGCTGGTACTCCGGCAGGCTGATGAGTGCCTCAACCTCGGCGCGCATTTCGGCCACCTGCGGCGCGTTGATCCCGATGTGCCCGGTGTCGCGCAGGCTCTCGTAGATGCGCCGGATTCCGTCCACCGCCGCGATGATCGATGACGTGGCATAGATCAGGAACTGGCAACCCAGGTCCCGGTACTCCTCCACCGTAATGTCGTCGGCCCCCGCGATCACCATCAGCGGGATGTCGGGCACTCCCCGCCGGAACGTGGCCAGATCCTCCCGGCTGCGAACGCCCCGTGGCATCACCAGGTCCACGCCCAGGTCTTTGAGGGCGTTGCCACGGCGGATGGCCTCGTCCATGTCGCCCTCGACAGCCGTGAAGGCGTCGGTGCGGCCCACAATCAGGAAGTCGGGGTCGGTGCGGGCCCGCAGTGCATATCCTATCTTCTGGAGAAACTCGTCCATGGGTATGACGTGCTCCAGTCCAGCGTGGTACGAGGCCCGCTTGGGGAAGAACTGGTCTTCAATGTGGATGCCGGCAATGTTCGCTTTCTCAAAAGAACGCACCGTGTGCATGGCATGCACCGGCTCACCGTAACCCGCATCGGCATCGCAGATTACCGGCAGCGGCACTGCTCGCACTACCCTTTCGGCCACTGACAGCTGCTCGGTCATCGTCATCAATGGCTCGGTGACTGCCAGGTGAGCCCCGGAGATGTAGCCGCCGCAGTAGACCGCATTGAAACCCAGCGACTGCACCAACCGAGCCGATATGGGATCGTAGGCTCCGGGGGCCACGATCTGCTCCCCGGAGTTGATCCTGGCCCTGAGGTCAGTTCGGACTGACATAGCACTTGCCTCCGATAGCAATCTCAACCGTGGGAGGAGGTTTCGCAGGGGATCCAGGTTGGACACCGTGCCTCCCTGCGGTTCCGGGTACAAGGCACTGGTTAGCCCTGCGGAATGAGCGGCACCACCTCGCGGGCGAACTGTTCCAGGTTTTCCTGCAGTGAGGCCACGGTGTCTCCGGCGGGGAAGCCGATGATGAAGTTGGAGACGCCCAGGTCCATGTACTGACGGAGGTCGGCGGCGATCTGTTCCGGACGGCCGTTCATCCAGGGCCGGGAGCCGTCGGCGGCGTTATTGAACCGCACGTCGGTGCTGAAGGTCAGGTCTACGGCATTCTCGTCGCGGCCGGCCTGCACTGTGAGGCGGCGCAGGCGGGCGATGAGACCGGAAAGCTCCTCGGGTTCAAGGATGGCCGGAGGTCGATGTCCGATGGGCATCCAGCCGTCCCCGTACTTGGCCGCGCGGCGGATCGCAGGCCCGGTGTGTCCGCCAATCCAGATTGGTGGATGAGGTTTCTGTACTGGCTTGGGAGAGAAGCCGCTGCCCGAAATCTGGTAAAACTCTCCGTCAAAGGATGGGTTGTCCTTGGTCCATAGTTCCTTGTACAGCTCGATGAACTCGTCGGTAACGGCCCCGCGTTTTGCGTAGGTGTCCAGGCCCATGGCCTCGAACTCCTCCTCCATCCAGCCCACACCCGCTCCGAGAATCACCCGCCCGCCGGACAGAACGTCCAGGGTGGAGAGCATCTTGGCGGCGAGTACAGGGTTGCGATATGGCAGGATCAGCACGTGAGTGCCTAACCGCACCCGTTGCGTGCAACCTGCCAGGAAGTTCAAGGCCGCCAGCGGTTCATAATAAGGCTGGTCTGGCACAAAGGTTGCCACGCCGTCGGAGGCGTAGGGATAGAATGAACTGACCTCGCGTGGCAGGATGACGTGGTCGCTGACCCAGATGTGGTCATATCCCAGGTCATCTGCCCGCTGGGCAAGCGAGCGCAACTCGTCGGGCCCTGCCAGTGGCCCTCTGGTGGTACGGATGTGCCGAAAGTGACGGCCATAGTTTCCTCCGGTGGCGGGCGTTCTTGCGCCCCGCAGATTTGTCGGTTGCTGAAAAGTGTAGCAGATACCTGCGCGTTGCGAACTAAAAGAATCCGCCCGGTGTCTTTGCGCCGCCCTGCTTGCGGACTACGTAGCTGCTGCTGAGGTGGTCGTGGGGGCCGCGTTTCCGGGAGTCAAAATTTATCCAGATGTACAGAAGTCCAAGCGGAAACAGTGCCAGCAGGATCACTCCTCGCAGCAACTCGCGTAGCACGGCTTTGTGCAATGGTGGAATGTTGCCAGTTGCATCCACAACTTGGATCTTCAGCAACATCTTGCCCAGAGTCTGACCCCGCCAGACCGTAAAAATAACCCCGTGGACCGTTCCGATGGCGGAAAAGAGCAGCAGGAAACTGTAGTTGAAATTCGCCAGGGTTATCTGGACGTCTTCCAATGCAACGGGTTCGACATCGCCTGAGGTCAGGGAGATCCCGATTATCGCGGCCACCAGCGCAGCGACGAGGTAGGCTGCAACCCAGTCAACAATGAATGCCGCCAGCCGCTGCAGAAACCCAGCGTATTCCTCCCCCCGAATGGCACTGGACTGTCCTCGTCCGCAATTTGGGCAGAAGTCGGTCATCGGGGTGATGCCCGCTCCGCACCCACCGCAGCGCAGTCCGCCTGCCTCAATGGTATTCCGGGATGGCGGCGCGCCTGCGCAGTCGAGGCAGAGTCCTTCCGCTGTTTGGAAGTGCAGCGCGCAAAGTGGCGACACACCACAGCGGCTGCAAGAGTGCCCCTCCCCCCAGGGAACGCCTATGCCGCAGCCGCGACAATAGGGGATGTAGTCCGCCGGAGGATCGTTGAACGCCTCGTACGACTGTTCGCTAGCCGCTGGCGAGGAATCGAGCGGATGGCCGCACGTGCCGCAAATTCTGCTGTCAGGGTCTACGGGGGTGCCGCAGTTCCCACAAAAAGATGGTCTTGAATCGGGGCCCGAATCACTGGCCATTGGACATATAGTCTCCCCGCCGGATATTGACGCGACAAGCATACCCCGCCAGAAGTCACTGCTCAAGATTTCACGCGGCTATTCAATTAGTGTGAATGTACCCGGATGTACTTTGTTGGCATAGCTAATATAATTTCTGGAGGTTCTTGGCTCTCGTACTCAATGAGCCGATAGTTGAAGCGTGTTAGGGAAAGGTGGTGTTGCTTCCCAAGCTGAATGGCGTATCAGATTCATCCGTTTCGGCTCCTTCCGCAAGAATTCCCCTTGGACGGGCGCGCCTGGCGTTGGCACTCTCGAGGGTGGCCCCGTTCCTGCTCCTTTCCGGCGTCCTATTTTCTCTTGCTGCCGTTGGTTGCGAAGCTGTCCAGGAGCGAGTCTCTCCGTCCACTCCGACGAGCAAGGCGGCTACGCCAACCGCTCCTCTTGGCACCCAGGCAACCCCTGCGGGGTCTGCGGTGTCACCCTCTGCCACATATACCCAGCCAGGCAATACTGCTGCTCAATCAGACCTTGTGCTTTCCGTGTCCATCGCCAGCCATCCGCCAGGCATGGCCGAATACGACCGCCGCACGTGGCAGCACTGGACTGATGAGGACAAGGATTGCCAGAACGCCAGGCAGGAAGTACTGATCGCAGAGTCTACCGTGGCCGTAACCTACCAGTCCGAGGACGAATGTCGAGTGTCTTCCGGGCTTTGGCAAGGACCGTACACCGGCAAAATTGTGGACGATCCCGGCGCTCTTGACGTGGATCACATGGTGCCGCTGGAGAACGCTCATCGTTCCGGGGCCTGGGGTTGGGACAAGGAACGCAGCGGGAATTTGCCAACTACCTGGGGTACGACAACCATGTTCATTCAGCCACTACAAGCGGCGCCAACGCGCTCAAGGGATCCAGGCGGTCCGAGGAATGGCGGCCTCCCTTGCAGGACTATTGGTGCCTTACTGCCACGGACTGGGGTGGCCATCAAGATGAGTGGGGGCTCACCGTACCCAACTGAGTATGTCGCCACTTTGGAGATGCTGGCTCTTGCGAACCACCGTGCTGCTGGAGTCGCAAGGAGAGCATCGCCAGCGCGACCTACACACTTCCATGCCGCCACGCGACCCACGCCCGCCATTTCACCTTCCGTGCCAACGGATTCTCGATACGATCCCTTCGGCCCGACCGGGACTGCGGAGAATTCGACGCATATGAAGAGGCTCTGGCTTTCCTTGCCGCGGTGGTCCGGAAGCTGATCCCCACATAGCTGGTATGTGAACGGTGATGGCGAGCCTGTGATGGGCCTCACCTGGTGCGGCCTTCCGCCAAGATTATCCCAGCGCCGCCGGGTGGTTCCACGCGGCATTGTCGCAAGCTCAAGGAGTGCGGGACCGCTCCCCGCGTCGCATTGTGCATCACCCTGGTCCTTCGCACACGTCCGCCACGGGATCATCCGAGACGGCGCCTGACTGAGTTATTTAACTGCCAGCTTTGTGCGGGCCAATGTCCCGGGATGTCGACTGTATGCGTTCACGCTGTGCTAGCCATTGCGACAGTTGCTCAACTCCCGTGGGTCGCCACCACACTTTCGCGCCACGACTGCTCCCTCTCCGACTCCGAGCTGTCCACCACATCTGCGCCGCGGTCTCCAACGCCTTGTACGACTAGCCCTCTCGAAATGCTGTCTGCCTGGAGTGGGTGCTGCTCGAGTTTCGGACTGGAAGGGAGGCGCTCAGGATTCTGTCTTTCTGTCCAAAGGTGGCCTCTTGTGGACACGAGCGCTCATGATCTGGTACTTCGACGGGTGACTCGCGAGCGGGAATGCCTGCAGTCATCTTCGCCCGTGGGCGCAGCCGCCTGGCAGTGTGTCAGCCGAACGTCCCGCCACACCCACCCGTCCACGCCGACCGTTGTGCCTGAGCGCACACGCGGTCTCGCGGCGTATGTGGCTTTGCCATTTGAACCGGCGGGTCCCACGATCCCGAAATGCTGGCGACTTTGCCTCGTGGTGGGGACGCATCCAGAACTCGACTGGGCCGCTGGATGTTTGTTGTTGGATGGTCCGGACATCGACCTCATGGTCTCGTACCCGCCAACGGTGAGTCGGCACGGGCTATGCTGAATTCATCGTGGCGCTTCTCGAAAGATGTTGACCGGCTCCTCTGGCACATGTACCCTGCATACCAACACCGACCACGACAGTGCCCTTGCGAGGACGCATACTGCGTCTGATTTTCGTACTTGGCGATGAGGTCCCAGGCATTTCGTGCGCTGTCGGAGGGAGAGACCTGAGAACTGGACCCCATCGCTTGACTGTGCAACAAGGACGGCGAAGCTGTGAGTCCCTCACGGCGTGCGCCAAAATAGCGGGGCATGTGCGGTCGTCGCATGTGATTCGTGGTAGTGCTAGGCTGAATTCGAGGTTTGTTTACGTGTCTTGAATGACTAGGTTTGTCATCGGGCTGGTCGTCGATCGTGCTATGATGCGGATGAGGCCGTCGATTCCGTCTGTGCGCGTGCCCTGCTGCGCACTCGCCTGCGCGGCTGGGATTGTGATTGGCCGCGTCATCGATGAATGCTGTACAGACTTGGATGAGTCGAATTGCCGCCGACCACCGGCTGTTGTACTCTGGACGACGTCGAAGATGCACGCTCAGATCGTCTGTCGAGGCGGGAATACCTCACTGCTACGCTGTTGAACATGGTGCGCGAGTTCCGTGACCATGCTGATGACTACATTGTGTCTCCGAATACCGCCGCGGCCGTACTCATCCAAAACTATGTATCGCATGCACACGTGACAAGATCATTCAGTCAGTTGATGGCCCGCTGCTCGATGCTCGGGAGCACCATCTATGTGGCTACCGGGCCACTAGCGCCGTGTGAACGCGAGGAACGCACAGCCGTTCTCAAACAAGGGCATAGACCCCACAGCGGCAGGACCAGTTCCTCGTCCTCTTGTCGGCCATGACGCGCAGGCACATATTGTCCGCACGCTGCTGCCGTTGGGTCTCCTCAGTCAACGGCTGAATTCCTGCCATTGGCCTTGACCGCGGGTTAATCACCGCCCGACAAGCCGAAGCCAGACGACATCTGCTTTAAATCCCGCTGGTGGGTACTTATGACTGGAGTTCTGCGGCAGCAGGCAGCCGAGGATTCCGGGGGAGATTGTCGAGCTCGATGACCAGTGCTCGGAACTCATCAGTGGGGTCGAGTACTTTATGTGGGCCAGCGCGCTGGCTTGGATTGCCATTAGTGCCTCGGGAGAGCCACGCTACGTCGTTCTGTCCGAGTGGGTGATTCCAACTCGATGTTGTAGTGGGCCTCCGAGAGCGCCTCTTTACGCGGAGGATAGGTGGGTTTCGGCGGTTACTCCGGAGTGTGCGAGTACCTGTCGAAGGGACCCAGGTTTCGGTCAAGATACGCTACCACGTCTTTATGAGGCCCCCGGGTACGCGTTTCATCCGGGCCTCAACGGACGCCCTCGTGCTGTTTATTAAGAGTCCTGCCACAGCGTGACGCCTCGGGGGCCATTGGTCGCTGTGTTCTACGATGGCGATGCACTGCTAGGCGGCGTGAAACCATAAAGAGCAGGCATGACGAAACGCGCCGGACTGCGTGCTAGTGCATACTTGGATCGCCCAACTGAATGGGAGTTCGCTAGGCGATGGAAGTTGCCCACGATCTTGAGGGCCTTCGACTCCGTCCCCCCGGCAATCCGCGGAATATGCCCTTCACTGGCCACTATTAACGCCGCGACCTGTCACTTGAACTGGAACTGATGCAGCTGCGCAGTGAGTGCCCATTGCTCGGAATTGAGCGAACCTGCCGAGGTCGGGAGGACCTCTGCGGGGGCCAGGGGCGCGTTGATACGGCCTGCTCACAGACGTTCATTATTGCTCGACCTGACCTTGCACTGGCGCCTGAGGAATATGAGCTTGCCAAATCCTCGACGAACTTCAAGCTGATCCCTTTTAATCAAGCCTACTCGCCGCCGCAGCTGGGCCGTTTCAGCGAGCAGTTATGAAGGAAACATGCTCTGAGCTATGGGGCCCAGTGGTCACAATGTACGCCCTAGACGAGAATCTGAGGTACCGAGCATTTGGCTTTCTGAAGCGTGAGGCGTCATGGCCATCCTGCTGACAGTCGACCAGCTCAGTTGCGGTGCACACCGCCCACCTATTGATGGACTACATCCGCGTATGAGAGACGTGCCAGGTGAGACTCATACGATATACTGCAGTACACGACGACAGCCGCCAGTGTCGTACAAGCATCGCGCGCCAGATCCTCCAACGTTGCAGAAGAGTGTAGCGCGTAGACGTCCACCATGATGGGCGAATTGACTCTGCCCGTTTTCCGGGTTACGGCTCGCCCAGACAACAAGGTTACGCGACTAGGACGTGCACCTAGAACACGCCTGACAGGATGATACTCATGGCCCCTGAACTGACATTCAGCTCCGGCGATCTTTCTGTCTCCTACGAGTGGCCGCAGCTCACCGTGAACCTTGCCTGGCAGCAGACGCCCGAGGAGCACACCATCTGAGTCGGACTGGCAATGGGCGAACGAGCATGGCGCATGTTGGCACTGGGAGCGCGCGAGGGACTACGAATCATCGCCACCAATTGCTTCCGCTAAGCCGCGCCGGCGATGTATTGATATGATCGTTGCGCAGCAAGGGAAAGAGCAGCCAGTAGGAAGAGGGAAGTTAGGAGTGTTCGGTCGAGGTGCTGAGACGTGATCAGCGCTCCCCGCCCAGACGGAAGAGGGAGAAATGTACGGCGGCGTGCAGATGGAAGCGATTGGTTGCCGGTCAGCGGCTACTGAACGCGTGGCCGCGGGATGAGCGAGGAAGTTCCTCCTGACCAATCGCACTAGCTCGCTGACGGGGACGGTCTCAGAGCGTACCGAGTGGTCGAATAGGACCTTGTATGCCTATAAACTGACTCGCGGAACGGCAGCCTCGATCAATTAATCACATCCCATGCAGTCTGATTCTAGATCGCATGGAGGGCAAGCCAGTGTAGTTATCGACCTCGTCGGCCATTTCTCTCCTAGGCGCTTCTCAACTGACGCATATATGAACAGCATGTGCTAGCCAGCAGCTATTGCCACGACGACACAGACAAGCAGCGTAGGCAAGCAGGGCGATAACGAGGCAGCAGCTCTTTCGCCGAGCCGTGTCGAGACAACTTTAAGGGAGATTCGCGACAACCTCTGAAGAAGCCAAGATGTATAACTCTGTGTCATAGGGATGGGGCTGACTCCTGTTCCAGGACCGGTACGACGTATTGATCTGACGCGGCCAGGTATCCCGCGCCGAAGCCGTTGTGTCAATATTCACCACCGCCATCGGAGCGCAGCTGATGTGCATCGAGAGCCAACGCAGCTAGCAAGGCAGCCTAAGCCCTCAAATACGCGCGCGTAGCCCGCGCTGTGGCGCACGGCGATGACGGGTCGCGTGAAACCAGGCCGCTTACCACCGATGGCAGCGCAGCATCCTACCGGGCTCGACTCACGATGATGGTCCGCGCCTTCCGATTTCCGGCAGTTTGGCGAGCAGGCGATGATCGATGGCGCGACAGCTACTCGGTACGATAAGCGAGGCGTCGGGCCATCAACTAGGCGTCAGGTCAGTTTAGTGACTATCCAGTGAGCACAGGCATGGTCTTTTATGCGCGTGTGCCGCGCCGTTATTATAGAGGTACAGGGTATATTTCGACGTCTCTTGTCGCTGATGTCTCGGCATATGACGAGTACGCACGCGCCAGTTCATTTGCAAACTCGAGGGAACTTCGGGGATCACATTGCAACACGCGGCATGCGCGTCCTGATCGCGGTCTTGCGTGACCGCGACGGTATGGCCGCCGCCCGCCACCATGCGACACATGCCCGCCACCTGCCCCGGAGTCTTGCCCTGCCCAATACCACATCCGGCGACCCGGTGCGGAGAGGTCGATGGTGATCAATGCGGGCGTAGCAAGGTCCTGCGTGTAGGCAGGTCCCGCAGTTGAGCCAGAGCATGCTCGACGGATACATCGCCGTCGCGGATCTGATCCAGGAGTCGCCGGAGATCGCTGTCCCTCGTATTGAGACTACCTGACATATTTCAGGCCAGGAGCTGTCTGCGGGGCAGTCTCGGAAACCCGCTGGTGACTTCCTGGAACGAAGGCCCGTCCTCTATGTGCGATTCGCGACAGTCGTCCGGCTCGGAGCAGCCCCAACCGGGGTGCCGTCCACGATTTGACCTTTACGCTTACAGCGCCGAACTCGGTGTCTACCAAAACCTGTTACGGTGGGCCACGTATCGGTCCACCTGCGGGAGCGGATGCCTAGAGTTGGTGTCTCTTTCAGTATCATATCCACCGCCGCTGCTCCCAGTGCGGAGGCACCAGCACAGAAGCACCGTCACTTGGCCGGTTCTTTTTCATCTCACTGGAGTGTGCCGACGTCCTCCAGCGCCCCAGAGACTTCGCAGAACGCATCGCTCTCTTTGGCTGCTACCCCAGTACCAGTCCCGGCAGCGTCGTGTCCAGGTTGGTCTCCAACACACACTTGCTCTGCCCGTTGTTTAAACTATGTCGTCCACACCTGCTTCTGTATTCCTGTGTTGCGTTCTGCTTTTGTCCTCAACCTGTTCGCTCCCCGAGCCATAATCTTAGAGCGTTGGATCCCGCCGGGTCCACTTGGTTCCCAGTCGCGACCTCCCACCTGCTTAACGGAAAGAGCCGGTGGGCCGCCAGCGGAGATTCGGCCATGCGTAAGCGATCAGAGCGGCACCGGTCGGAGTGGCTGAGCTCCACACTCCGTGCGTGAACCGGGTATATCGTCGCCACCGGTGCCCGCGAGTCTGTACGATCAACATCCATCTGGTGGCTGTGTCGGTGTTTATGGCTTAATCTCGGCCATCGGGTGCTACGTCCGTCACTCGCACACGGCGTCGCGTGTCGTTCCTACTGCCGTCGATTCCCGAGATCCGGTATCGCCGATGCAGAACCCTACCACGTCCACCAGCGTATCCACGCTCCCCAGCTCTTCCAGCTCCAACTCTCCCTCGGGCTGGCCATGAACCCTCGCCTCAGCCTGCCACAGCGCGCGCAGTACCACTGCGGCCTTATTTTTCACGGCAGGGTCGATACTGCTTTTTTCGACGGCCTGTAGAAGCGCGGCGGGGGAGTGACGAGTGCGTTCCTCGAGATGCACTTTCAGGTGCGTGCCGCGGACCTCACATCGGGTTTCCTCGGAGGCCTCTATCCTGTAGCCGGAAATGGGAAGCTTGGCCAGTTCTGCCTGAAGTGTCGGCAGTGGAAATCCAGCGTCAACCAAGGCTCCCAGCAGCATGTCGCCGCTGGCTCCACCGATGGACTGGATGTAGGCGATTTTCATAGAGCACCAGCCGCGGGGATTGAGAGCGGGGTGGTCATCACCCTCCTCGTCGAATGAGCTAGACCGAGGGAGTCCCCTTGCCTTGTGGTTTCAGGACCTCATTCAGGCTGCCTGAACGGAGGCCGGTCAGGTCAAGTGAAACCCACAGGTAGCCCACTTTTTTCAATCCTGCGACAATCTCTTCGCGGCGCCTGAATGCCAGATCCATATCGTCCTCGGACGCCTCAACCCGGCACAGCTTGTCGTGATGGCGCGCCCGGAACTCCCGCAACCCCAATCCTCTCAGAAAGTCCTCGGCGCGTTCGATCTTTGACAGCGTCTCGATCGTAACAGGCGTCCCGTACGGAACGCGCGACGAAAGGCATGGTTGGGCGGGTTTGTCCCACACGGGAATGTTGAGCCGCAGTGCGATGGCCCGCACCGTCGCCTTATCCAGCCCAGCCTCCAGCAGCGGGCTGCGTGCCCGGTGCTCCGCCGCGGCCTTCATCCCGGGCCGGTAGTCGCCTTGGTCATCGGTGTTCGCTCCGTTGGCCACCCAGGCGTAGTTCTCGGCCTCAGTCAGCGCGGTGAGGTGGGTATACAGCTCGGTCTTGCAGAAGTAGCAGCGTTGCGGTGAGTTCTGGGTGTAGCCTTCGCGTTCCATTTCGTTGGTGCGGATAACGCGGTGAGCAAATCCGAACTGCCGCGCCAGTTGTTCGGCTATTTCCAGTTCCCGGGCAGCCAGAGCAGGGGACACCGCCGTAACCGCCAGGGAGTTCGCGCCCAGCGTTTCGTGGGCTGCCACCGCTACTAGCGCACTATCCACCCCGCCGGAGAAAGCGGTCACCACCGACCCCATCTCTCGGAGAATGCGCCGCAGTTCCTCGATCTGTTTGTCCAACTGTTCAGTTCCCAAAGCGATATCCGTCAGGGGCTGAATCTTGTAGCTTCAACTGAGGAATGCTGCCACGGCGTTGGCGAATGCTTCGGGCTGCTCCAGCATCAGCAGGTGCCCGGCGTTGGCCACCGTCCCAGTTTGCGACCGGGTTATCATTTTCCGGAAATCGTCGACATAGGATGGGGGATTGATGCGGTCCTGCTCTCCCCAGAGGATGAGGGTTGAAGCCTTGATGCGGTATGCACGGCGGTTCAGTCCCTTGTCAGGGAGAGGCCACAGGAACTTGCCGGCGGCAGCGATGTCCTGCATGCGGTCCCTGTCCAACTCCGCAGCCACGCCATCCAGCGATGCGGCAACGCCTGGCGTTGCCGCCAGACGTTCTGAGAGTTCGTTGGCGTTCAGCGCAAGCAGGTCAGCCACTGGCTCTTCATCGCGCCACACTCCCGCTGGGGATACCAGCACCAGGCGGTCGATTGACGATGGAGAAAAAGCAGCCATCTCAGATGCGATCATCCCTCCCAGGAAATGCCCGACAACGTGAGCGCGTGTTACGCCCAGCTCATTCAACAATTCCAGGTGATACAGCGTCAGGTCGGTCAGGTCGGCCAAGTGCTCCAGTCCTGTGGCCGAACCGTACCCGGGCGTAAGAGGCGCATAAACAGTGAATCTCTGGGAAAGCAGATCCAGGAATGGCGCCCATCCCTTCTGTCCCACAGCTCCGTGCAGGTAAAGCAGGGGAGCTCCCTTGCCGGCCGTGGCAACTTCGGCATGAAAGTCGCCGCCCCGCAATTCCAAGTTGATGGTTTCAGGCATCGTCGCTCCGAGGAAAAGTTACTTATTCTCAGTGTAATTGATTCACAACCCCGCGTACCATTCTGCGATGGCAGCGCCGATTTCGTGCGGCGAGTCCTCCTGGATGAAGTGGACACCTGGGACGGTTACCTCACGCTGGTTGGCGAAGGTTCGGCAGAACTCTCGCTGCGGGCCTGTCAGGATTGCGCCCGGTTCGGCGTTGACGAACAGCTTGGGGATGGGTGTCTGCGAGAGCCATTCAGCATATTCAGCGACGAGGGCTACCACGTCCGCCGGCTCCCCCTCGATGGGGATCTCGCGGGGCCAGGACAGCGTAGGTCTCCGCGACTCGCCCGGTTCGGCATAGCGGCGGCGATAAACTTCCATCGCCTCGTCGCTAATGCCGTGTATTGTGCTGCCGGGAAGTACGCGCTCAACGAAGATGTTGCGTTCCAGCACCATGGTCTCGCCAGCGTCCGAGCGAAATCCCTGGAACACCTGCCGCGCCGCCTCCGGCCACTCGTCCCATGTCACCGGACGCACGATGGCCTCCATGTATACCAGCCCCTTCACACGCTCCGGATGCCGCTTGGCCCAGTGAAAACCCAAGGCCGATCCCCAGTCGTGTACAACCAGCGTTACCGGGCCCTCTGGCAACACGGCATCGAACCATGCATCGAGGTATCGGCTGTGGTCAAAGAAGCGGTACGAGCCATTCGGGGTCCCGTCTGACTCGCCCATCCCCATCAGGTCAGGGGCCAGGCACCGGGACAGCGGCGATACGTTGGGGATGATGTTGCGCCAAAGGTAAGAGGACGTGGGATTGCCATGCAAGAACACCACAACTCCGCCGTCTCCACTGCTAGTATCAACGTACGCCATCTCGACCCCGCCCACATCGGCGCGCAAGCGGGGCTGGAGGTCCTGTGCTGATATGTCGCTTGTGGTCAACCTATCATCCTCGTAGGTGCTCGCCTCAATTAAAGGCGTCCCAATTGAAGGGACGCCCTCTCAAGCGAAATTCACTTGCCAGTGGTGGGCTTACACCATCACCGGCGCAATCGCGTTGGGGTTGGAAACACCCTCCGGCCACCAGCGGGTTTCGTACTCAGACCAGATGTCGCGGACGTAGGGCATTACCTCGCGGGCGAACAGCTCGGTGTTCTTCATCGCGAGTTCCTTGGGCATGTCCCCAAACTGGAGGAGCAGCATCAGGTTGCCGACCCGAAGCTCCTTGATGGCATGTGCCAGGTGCTCCCTCACGGTCTCCGGCCCCCCGACGATGACGTTCCCTGCCTCCAAGTAGTCCTTCCAGGTGAACTCCTTGATCTGGTCTTCCCGCGACTGGGTAGTGGAGTTGGCCACCTGCGAGTTGTTGCTGCGCACCGAGCGGTAGCCCGGCGGGTTCCCGAAGCCAGAGTGAATGTGCAGGCACTTCTTGAAGAAGTACTCAATGGAGTCCTTGTATTCCTCGGCCTGCTCGTCGGTTTCGGACACCGCCACCAGTTGCAGGAACCCGGCGTGGTAAGGGTTGAACTCCTTGCCCTGCCGGTCCATTTCCTCCCAGAAGCCGTCCAGAACTGTCTTGCCCACCTTGTAGCCTGAGTAGGACAGGTAGCAGTAACGTAGTCGTTGCGGATGGTCCAGTCCCACGTCTCCAGGCTGCCGCTGCCGGGTACCCAGATGGGCGGGCGCGGCTGCTGGTAGGGACGGGGCCAATGTTTACATAACGCTGCTGGTTGTACTTGCCGTTGAATGAGAACGGCTCCCGCTCGGTCCAGGCCTTGACCACGAGGTCGTGGGCCTCCTGGTACTTCTCTCGCAGGGTGATGGGCACCTGGCCGTAGCCAAATATGGTGTCCATCGCAGTGCCCAACGGGAAGCCTGCAATGAGCCGCCCGCCACTGAGGCAGTCCAGCATGGCGAATTCCTCCGCCACGCGGATGGGTGGGTTGTAGAGTGCCAGGCTGTTGCCCAGCACCACGATGGCGGCGTGGGACGTGCCGCGGGCCATGGCCGAGGCCATGATATTGGGAGACGGCATCAGGCCGTAGGCGTTGGCGTGATGCTCGTTGACGCAGATTCCATCAAACCCCATTTTCTCGGCGAACTCCAGCTCGTCGAGGTAATCGCCGTAGAGGCGGTGGCCCTGTTTGGGGTCAAAGAGCGAATTGGGCACATCGACCCACACACTGTGGTAATCTTTCTCAAAGTTCTCGGGCAGTCCCTGGTAGGGCATCAGGTGGAAGAAGCACATTTTCATGGTTAACAATCCTGAGGGGGGCGTTTCGGTGATTCTACAACGAATCCCCTACGCCCTGCCACCAAATGGGTTTCTGTCAAGAGTCGGAGGAGAGGGCAAAAGGGGAGATTGGGCGATTAGGCGAACGCCTCGGAGTATTGGACTTCAGGTCCTCGTTTTAATCGTTCCAGCTGAGACACTCCCACCGGGAGAGGCTTAACGGCGACAACAGATCGCCAGCCTGCAGTCCGTTTGTGTTGGAACACTGCCGGTGTCGTTGCCCCTGGTCTGGGAAGACGGCTTACGGTTTGTTCCATTTAGTATTTCCAATGAATACCAGACCCTGCGGAGGACCGAGAAATGAGTAGCATCGAGTCCCAGATCGAACTGGCAAAAACCCTTGCATCCAGCATCAGCGCCCGCGCCGGTTCCCTCACACCGGAACAGTTGGCCCTGCCCAGTGCCTGCTCGGAATGGCAGGTGCAGGATGTCATCAGCCACCTGGTTGGCGGCGCAGAACGACAGATCGATAGCATGCGCCGGGGAAAGGCCGGAGATTCCGGCCCTCCCGAGGGGCTTCGTCCCCTTGGAAAGCACCGCGATGTCGTCCACCAACGCCCAGCGCGACATCAGTCGCCGCGAGCAGCTCGGTGGCAGGCTTGTTTCGGCCTTCGACGAGCACTACGAACGGCTGTACGAAGAGATGGACGGATTCGCCCCTGATGGCTGGGGCACACTCTGCTGGCACCTGCGTCGAGGCGCCATGCCCGCCGCGGACTACGTGGAGCTCCGGATTCAGGAACTGGCGATTCACGACTGGGACCTACGCAAGGCGCTTGAACCT
The DNA here is from genome assembly GCA_030341885.1 of Geodia barretti. NCBI lineage: Eukaryota > Metazoa > Porifera > Demospongiae > Tetractinellida > Geodiidae > Geodia > Geodia barretti. The sequence continues at coordinate 31,433 of CASHTH010003518.1, forward strand.
GAGCCTTCTCTCCACCCAGACAGCATTGGCTCCCTCCTCAGCATGGCTCCCAAGTGGCTGGGCATGTGTTTCCGCCCAGGCGAGAAACTGGATACGCCGGTGGTGTACGAGTTCGACTTGGCGCCACCCCACGAGACCACCATTATCGTTCGCGTCTCGGGAGACAGTTTCGACACGCCCACGGCGGAAGAGGCCCCAGAGCGCTGGACGGTATGCGGGGAGGCCCCGGCATTCCTCCTTTTCATCTACGGACGCATCACCGGCCAGGAGGCCATCGCTGCTAACGAGTTTGCCATATCCGGCGACATCGGCCCCTTGGAACAGTTTGAAGCCTGGTTCAAGGGCGTCTAGGCTCGAACCGACGAGCCTCACCGTCAAAACGACAATCGATTTGCGGAGTCATTTGCGTTGAGTACAGACACCAGGGATGTTGTGGTCATTGGCGCTGGGATAGTTGGCAGCATGACCAGCTACCTCTTGTGTCGCCGGGGTCTGAGCGTGACCATGATGGAGGCAGACACTCTCGGCACTCACGCCTCCGGATTGGCCTTTGGTGGTCTCGACCCGCTGCACGGCATCGGAGTACCGGAGCCGCTGCTAGATTTCAGTTTGTTCTGTTTCGGCCGCCACTGGTCCATAGCCAGGGAGTTCCAGGGCGCCACTGGACTCGATCCCCAGTTTCGCTCCCGCGACCGGTTGTTTCTCGCTTTCGATGAGGACGATGTCGAAAAAGAGCAACTCGACGAGGCTTGGATGAGAACCCTCCCCGGCTTCGAGGTCAGGTGGATGAGCCGGGACGATGTCAGGCGGCTGGAGCCCAAGGTAAATCCGGAGTGCCTGGGAGGCTTGTTCATTGGCGGTTTGGCCTCCGTGGACGCTTATCACATGTCCATGGCAGCACTGCGTTCTGCCGAGCGGTTCGGCACCAGGCTCGTAATGCAGAAGGCGACCGGACTGGAGCACAGCGGCGGCCACGCCTTCTCGGTTACGTACGAAGGTGGAAAGATCGAGACAGGCACAGTTGTCATTGCCATGGGGCCCTGGTCCAGCCTGGTAACCGAGTGGTGCGGTGCGCTTGCCCCCGTCGAGCCCCTCAAGGGCCAGATACTCAGGCTGCGGTATGACGGCCCTCCATTCAACGTTTCCCTGAATTATCGAGGCAACTACGTGGACTCGAAAGCGGACGGCCTCGTTTGGGCAGGGTCCACCGAGGAAGAGGCAGGATTCGACGGCCACCCTAACTCAAGGGGACGCGACAGCATTCTTGGCGACCTTGCCCACATGGCACCGTCAGTGGTGTCAGCTCCGATTGTGAACCACACCGCCTGCCTGCGCCCCGTAACACCGGACGGTATCCCCGTCGTGGGCAGGCTGCCCGGTTGGGACAACCTATACCTGGCATCCGGCGCCGGCCGCAAGGGCATACTCTGGAGCGTCGGCATGAGCCCAAGTGGCAGCCGACCTGATCACGCAGGGGCAGACCGAGGTCGCAGGCGCTGAATTCCTGGTCCCCGACAGGTTCATCGCCGATTAGGCCCAAGGCGCCTGCGGCCGTTCCAACCGTGATGACCATTGGCGCTGGTGCGAGTAGACTTGGGTCTCCGCTAGCTGAAGCTCTCTTTCCTGGCTACCAGCAGCCCGTCCTCGCGTGTAATCCTCATCGCAAATTGGTAACGGTCCAGCTCCATGGCCAGGTCCACGTCCTCGGGGTGGAATTGCGGCTGCTCCGGATCGAAGAACTTCTGCGTTGCTCCGCCCGTCATGATCAGCGATCGGACGGACGCGAACTCTGGCTTGCGGACTTCCATGATGTTGCGGAGGTAGATGCCGCACTGCTCGTCCTCGTCTGAGCGCACCCGGCCCTGGTCTCCCATGGCGATGATGGATACCACGTCGGGTTCCTGACAACGGATGGCATCGACTGTCGCCTGCGCTACCACGAATGACCCCAGGTAGATCGTGTCAGCGTTCTCCGCGGCCGCCACGCCCACCGTACCCGCCCGCGTCGACTGCACCAGGCTCTTGCCCGCTACATCAGCCTGAGAGATTTCGAAAGGCGAGTTGCCGAAGTCAAATCCGTCGGGCCTTCTGCCTTCCACTTCGCCCATCAGCAGGTCGCCAACTCCGCTCCGGTGCAGTTGCAGCGCATCGTCCGCCTCTGCCACCAGCGTGATCTGCGTCGCTCCCCGATCAAAGGCAATAGCAGCCGTAGTGAACGCCCGGAACACGTCGATGATGATGGCGGTTCCAGCGGCCTCACGGGCGTCTCTGACCAGGCTGCCCATCCGAATTTCCATAGAGAGTCTCCCTGAATGGTAGCAAGTGCGCGAATAACGCCGAGCCCCCGCATTGGTGAGGGAACTCGGCGTTCGCCGCAAACCAGACTTATAGGATGATCTACCCCAGCTTGGTCAATTTCTGCAGCGAGCGAACCTCGCGCGGCGGGTTCAGGTGGCTGCCGGGTGCGTCCACGAGACCTCGCCAACGAAAATGTCCCCTCTGGAGTTGATGCATACGCCGTGGGGCGCGATGAAATGGCCCGGCTCCTCGCTTTCCGGCGCATCGCCCAGCCGCGCCAGCACGTTGCCCTTCACGTCGTGAATGCCGACGCGCGGGCCGAGGCCGTAGGCCTGCGAGTTGGGGCCGATGGCGACGCCCAGCTCGCCGACGTATACCTTCTGGTCGCCGCTCTGGTCGATGTACAGGCCGCAGGGACGGGCCATGTTCTTCCACTGGGTCTCGAACTTTCCGTTCTTGTCGAACACCTGGATGCGCTGGTTCTCCCGGTCGGCCACGTAGACCCAGCCGTCCTTGTCGGTGCAGACGTTGTGGGCGATGTTGAACTGTCCCTCGCCGGTGCCGGACTCGCCCCACGAGAATAGCAGCTGGCCGTCGGGAGTGTACTTGTGGACGCGGGCGTTCCCGTATCCGTCCGACACGTAGAACTCGGCCGTATGCGGGTCGATGGCGACGTGGGTGCAGCGGTTGAACGGGTCGCCGCTCATGAACGGGGCAGGTGTGCCTGGAATGCCCAGGGTGAACAGCACGGTCCCATCGAGGTTGCACTTGCGGACGGTATGGTCGCCGTCGTCGCTGCAGAATATGGTGTCGTCAGGACTCATGGTAATGCCGTGGGCCCTGGGGTAAAGCCCCTCGCCCCACGACCGCAGGAAATTCCCGTCAGCGTCGAACACTATCATCGGGTGCTCGCCCCGGTTGAACACGTAAACATTGTCGTTGGCGTCGCAGCCCACCGCCGCGCACTCCTTGAATGACCAGCCGTCCGGAAGCTTGCCCCAGCCTTCGGCAACCCTCATACCGGTATTCGCCTTCCCCCAGTGTCACCATATTGCAGCCTCTCAAGACTCAGAATTCGGAATCGGGGTTTAGTGTTCTCGCACGCGTATGACTTTGGTGTTGCTGCGAATCGCGCCTGGGTCACAATTCACGGAAGGTTGTGAAACCTGCCGACCCCAGGGCGTCGGGCTTGTCGTCGTCAGGCCCCGTGGGCCCGCCCCGCCGGGCTTTGGCGCTCCACTCCTCAATCTGCACCTCCACCAGCGCAGTAACGCCAAGGTCGGCAACGGGCGGCGGGTTGTAGTCGCGTTCCAGGAGCCTGTCTGGGAAGTAGCGCTGTACCATCTGGTCGAATAGCGCGAACTTCTCGTCGTGGTCCGTTACCTCACGGCCGGTGCCGAACAGAACAACGCTCCGGTAATTCATCGAGTGGTTCATCGCCTTGCGGGAATAGACCAGCCCGTCAGTCAACGTTACGGTTACGCACACCGGGGCGCCAGTGGCAAGCAACTCCATGGCTCGGCTGCGTATGGAACCGTGCAGGTAGAGCCGATCGGGGTTCTGACCGTCGTAGTGATAGGAAAGCGGAATCACATACGGCAGGCCGTCCTCGATGAATCCCACGTGGGCCACCAGCCCGTTGCTCAGGATTTCGGCCGCCTCTTCCGGGACCGCTCGTTCTGGATGATTCTTGATTCGGCTGCGTTCGCTAATCTGCAATCTGGTCTCCGGCTTTTTTAATGGTGCCGCCGGGCTATTACCCAAGCGCCGCAAGAAGGTCCAATATCAAATAATGTTCCGGTTGATTTTATCACGGCTCCTCACGGGGACAGGTGTACCGGCGTTTGCCACCAGGGCAATCGCGCCTTATTACTCAGCACACAAAATTGGCCTGAATGGTGGTGGAGATGGCAGTGCCAGTGCCTCCCCTTCGGTTCCTGATGTGAGGGTAGACGGGGGTTTGGATTCCCGCCTGCGCGGGAATGACGACTTATGGGGCCTTCGGCGTTTAAGACGCGATTGCCCTGCCCCCATCCCCGCTTTCGCGAGTGTAGGCTGCTACCCTCCCCCGGAGGGAGATGGAATTCTTAAGAGACGTGTGGCCTGGCCTTCGCTGAGGAAAGGGACCTGTGCCGACAAAAACCCGGATTTTCCACTCATTTCCGATCATTTCCGCCGATTGCGGGGTGCGAGGGATCAGGCGGTGCCGGGGATATTCCGTTCCAGGTTGTTCAGCCAGGAACCATTGGCGGCCCAGGGGAGGAGGGTGGTGATGATGCCCCTTATTACGGGACGCCTATCGTCGTCGATGCACCGCTGGAGGTATTTCTCGAAGGCCATATAGGTCTGGAGTCGGAAGCCGGCGTCGGCCACCTTGCGGACGCAGGCGTAGGGGTCGGGTTTGGGCTGCTTGTTGGCAATGGCCAGGTGCCAGAGCTCGGTGATCTCATTTGCGACGCGGCTGAGTCGGATGATGGCGAGCTCGGGGGCAAATTTGCGCTTGAGGGCCTCGACGCCGTTCCTGATCTGGCGCAACGACATATGGCGCGACGACATGATTCAGCCTCCTGATGGTTTCCGAAAATTTGGATAATCCGCTCATTTCCGATCAAACCGAGCATTTCCGATCATTTATGCCTTTTGCCCTTGGGAGTTGCGCGCGACTCCGTGCTGGGATCCGGCCTGCGGCAGCGGGTTGTATTTCTATGTATTCAGGCTAGAGATGTGTCATGAGGCTTGTAAAGGGGCAACTGTCAGCAAATTTGGCGGGCTCGTCTTGAGGCTCGGTGCCGTGGATTACGGGACCGGCCCTTGCTCTTGCGGGTGTGACGGGGGTTTGGATTCTCATTCCCGCTTGCGCGGGAATGACGACTTATAGGGCCTCCGGCGTTTAAGACGCGATTGCCCTGCGTTTGCCACCCTTGGGGCCGCATTGCTAATATGGCGTGAAATACAAGATTAGGCGGGAAACTATGCCGCATCACGAGGAACAGCAGACAAGGCGCGACTTCGTCAAGTATTCCCTGTTCAAAATCGACCCCAAGTGGCGGGGCACTCCCGCGGAGGAACGTAGGGTCGGAAAGCAGGAATTCACGGCCGTTCTTGACGAATTCTCGGAGAGGGTGTCTATCTCCAGCTACAGCATGGTCGGTACCAGGGGAGACGCCGACATGATGCTGTGGATGGTCAGTCCTACACTGGAGGCCATTAACGAACTCTCGGCTCAGATCAACCGTACGGCTATGGCCCCATACCTGACGATGCCGTATTCCTACTTGGCGATGACCCGCCGCTCGCCCTACGTGGTAAGCCACCGACACGAGGGTCAGGAAGGAACCTCCTCAACCATGCGCATCGTCGGCCGCAAGTACCTGTTCGTCTACCCCTTCGTCAAGACACACGAGTGGTACCAGCTACCCAGGGAGGAGCGACAGGAGCTGATGAACGAGCATTTCGTTATCGGCCACAAATACCCCGACGTAAAGATCAGCACGGCATATTCATTTGGTCTCGACGACCAGGAATTCGTTCTGGGGTTCGAGACCGATGACCCGTCCAATTTCCTGGACTTGGTCATGGACTTGCGTGAGTCCAAGGCCCGCCCCTACACGTTGCTGGATACGCCGATATTCTCCTGCATCGGCAAGCCAATAGAGGCCTGCCTGGACGACCTAGGATAGCGCTCTCTTCAGAACCTTCAGGCATTCTGGGAATTCCAAACAGAGAAAAGGGCCTGTCATCTTACAGGCCCTTTTTGATGCCAGTGGAAGTAAACGGGTAGTTGCGGGTTATTTCCGCTTCAACTCAGCAGGGTCGGTATTCTTGAAGTAGTCGTAGTTTTTGGCGATGTACTCCTGCCACTCCGCGGGAACCGAGTCCTCGGCGAAGATGGCGGTTACCGGGCAGACAGGCTCACAGGCGGCGCAGTCGATGCACTCGTCCGGGCTGATGTAGTATTGGTCGTCCTCGTCGCGGGTATAGATGCAGTCTACCGGGCAGACATCGACACAGGCGGAGTCTTTCAGGCCAACGCAGGGCTCAGCGATGATGTAGGTCATTGCGGTCGGCTCTCTTACAATGATTGAAGGTACGACCTGATTGTCGTGGGGCGTGCCAGGCCGTTCGTAGCCATTTTAGCACAGTGAAGGGGGTTTGCAATAATCCATCCCGCAATGCCGCGGTGCCCTATTAGCGAAGAAGAAACCTGTCCTTCGAGCTAAAATGAGGCGCCACCACGGCGGCAACTGCTAGAGGACTAGGCCATAGGTCCGTTTCTTGATCGACAGGTTTACGAACGTCTCGGTTCGCTGCACGCCGTCCACCACCCCTACCTTGGTGCGCAGGAAATTACCCAGGTTCTCTGCTGATTCCAGCCCGGCCCAGATGAACACGTCGAAGGCGCCCGTGGTTATGGCGACATAGTGCGCCTCGTCCAGCGATGCAATCGCCTCGGCAACGGAATCCGACTTTCCGGGCCCGGTTTGCAGCCCGATCAGCGCAGTGGTCGCATAGCCCAGCTTTTCCAGGTTGGGCACCGCGACTACCTTGACCACGTCGTCCTTGATCAGTCGGCGCAGCCGGCGGCGTACTGTGCCTTCGCTTACTCCCACTTCTCGCGCGATCTTGGCGTTCGAGGCCCTGCCATCCAACTGCAACAAGGCTATAATTTTGCGGTCCAGTTCATCCATTGTGATACGCTCCCTTAGTTTGCCTGTGGCAGTAAACCACGGCGCGTCCGCCACTTGGCTCGGACTCACCCTGCCACGGCGGAATATCTTAATTTCCTCCATTTGAGAGTGTCAATAGCGAAATCTTCCTTTACCATGCTTATTATAGCCCAAAATCGGCGCAAGTTGGGCGGTTGTTTCATACAAACTGACTAATCTCTTGGCGACTTTGACTAGCCGGCTGTTGATGTCCCGGAGGCCCGCCTGTTCTCCACCCTTGTCATGAACGCTATTTTCAGGTCTGCTGCACTACTGCCCCAGAGCCAAATGAAGCAAGGCGTCTCCCCTGTGCAGGGAGTCCGTGCCGCGTTGACATGCAGGGGCGCTACTGATAAATTCTACTAGTTGCCGATTAGTAAATGCCCCGGGTGAAGTGCTAGATACTTATCTACCCCCGGGTGGTTTAGCGCTAGGAGATGATGGATGCCTCGATACGATTACCGCTGCGTCGGGTGTGATAACGAGTTCGAGTTGAGGCAGAGCTTTAGCGAAGCTGGCAAAGGTACCTGCCCACAGTGCTCCGGAGAGGGTCAGCGCGTCTACCATGCTGTTCCGGTGATCTACAAGGGCAGTGGGTTCTACACTACTGACTACGGTCGCCCCAAGCCTCCAGTTGAAAATGGCTCGAGCAAGGCCGACAGTGAATCGGCTAAGACCAGCAGCGACAGCAAGCCCGCCGAGTCTCCCTCCAGCGGCGACAGTTCCAGCGATTCTTCTGGCAGCGAGTCCACCTCGACTCCCGCCAGCGCTGCTGCCTCCAGCTGACCTTCCCGCACGTTCCCAGATGCGTTTGTAAGAGAGCCGGTCGCGCCAGGGCGTACCGGCTCCTTTAATTTGATCACCAAGCAAAGAGACCTTCATCTATGAGAGCCCTGGTACAGCGGGTAGCCGAAGCGTCGGTGGAAATCGACGGCGCTGAAGTTGGAGGCATCGGGCCTGGCCTGCTGGTCCTCTTGGGGGTATCTGCTGATGACGATGAAGCGGACGCCGCTTACCTGGTGGCCAAGATAGTCAACCTGCGGGTATTTGCCGACGATGCCAATCGCTTCAATCTGTCCGCACTGGACGCGGGCGCGGAGGTGCTGGTAGTCAGCCAGTTCACTCTATATGCCGACACCCGGCGAGGCCGCCGCCCCGACTTCACCCTTGCTGCGCCTCCCGACTTGGCAGAGAAACTTTTACGAACGCACGGTGGCGTTGCTGCGCGATACTGGCCTGACCGTAGCCACCGGTCGATTCCAGGCCTACATGCAGGTAAAGTCCCAGAACGATGGCCCGGTAACCATTATGCTGGACAGCGCCGATCGCCATCGCTCGAGGCACTGACGCCGTCAATGGGCCCCGGACCGTCCCAGACGGTCGGCTCGTTGAATGCCCAATCTGGTCGCGCTCCGGAGTGGCTACCAAAGCGAGCGCTCTGCTAACGGTGCCAGCCCATACCCTGGTACAGACCACGCAGGTACGCTATCTGCCCGCCATGGGCCAGGTTGTCCCACATAACCTGTCCAAAGCACGCGGCGAGGCTTCTCGGCTCGGGAAGCGGCGGCAGCACGATCTCCCTGGCCAGTTCCTCCTCCGTGACTTGGGCCAGGTAAGCCTGTGTGGCAGCCTTCACGGCAAGGTAGTAACCCTCCTGCACCTCTCGCGAAGGCGGGGTCCACGCCGCCACCTGCTCCGCGGTCCAACCAACTCCCCTGTCTTCGATGCCCGGCTGCACGCTGAATTGCTCCACCCACCCGTCCTTTGTCCACAGCTGCTCTGCATCCTGGAGCCGCAAGTGGACGAACATGTCCATTACGCGGGTCAAATGCCACAGTATCCAGGCTGCCGAGTTGCACTCGTTGGCGGGCGCGCGAGTGAGCATATCGTCGTCCATGCCCGCCAGAGTCAATTCGATCATGTCCCAGTTTCGTTCCAGGCAGTTGATAATGGGGTCGGTCGTTTTGGCCATGAGTAATTACCTCGGGCACGTTTCGCAAAAATCTGGACGCCCCTGCAACCAGCAGAGGCGTCCTGCGAGAATTCTAAGGGTGAGAAATTTACGAGTTGTACCTGGAGCTATTCAAATTCAAGATCCAGGCTGATATCCAGTGCGGGTGGCGAGTGGGTCAGCTCGCCGATGGATATGAGATGAACGCCCGTACTGGCTACATCGCGAACGGTGTTGAAGTTGATACCGCCGGACGCCTCTACAACCGCTTGGTCGCCGATGAAGCCCATGGCTTCCCGCATCATCTCCACCGGCATGTTGTCCAGCATAATGATATGCGCCCCGGCGTCCAGCGCCTCCTGCGCATCCTCCAGCGTCTCCACCTCGACCTCGACCCGTATGGTGTGCGACGCGCGCTCCAGCGCCAGTTCGATTACCTGCCGCAGACCCATCTCACGGAACCGGTTCGCCTCGATGTGGTTGTCCTTGATAAAGGATGCCGTCGGCCAGATTATATCGGTGGTTGTAGCCTCCACCGGCCCTTACTGAATATTTGTCCAAGTAGCGGTGGCCGGGCGCGGTCTTGCGGGTGTCCACAATCCGCGACCGGGATCCTTCGATAGCCCTTACATAGCGGTTCGTCAGGCTCGCGATGCCGCTCATTCGCTGCATGAAATTCAGCGCGATTCGCTCGGCCCGTAAAATACCGCCCGCAGGTCCAGCGACCCGAGCAATGTCATCCCCAGGTGCCAGCGTGGCCCCGTCAGCCATCAACGCATCAAGCTCCAGCTCAGGCTCCACCCGCCGGAACACGGCCATTCCTACTTCCACGCCCGCCAGCACCCCGGCTGCCTTCGCCCGCAGTATCCCCACGCCCCGGATCTGTGGCGGCACCAGCGCGGCGGTCGTCGGGTCGTTGAAAGTCTGGTCCTCGGCAATTGCCGCGTCGATCAGTCTGTAAACTTCTGGCGGAAACTCAGGCAACGAACCGCTCCTTGATGCTCAGACTATACCTTAAATCAACTACCGCAACTGCAGCATCCGGTCCAGGGCCACCCGCGCCTCCCTACGAATGTCCTCCGACACGGTGATCTCGTTCATCACAGTGTCCCTCAGTAGCGACTCCATCACCCCACACGCACGTAGGCCGGATGTATGCGGTACATCGTGGAGCATGGACAGGTGACCCGGGTCAAGGCAGAATACCGTCTTGTCCAGGGTTGTTGATGGCCAGCCGGTTCACCAAGCTGATCTCGTGCCAACTGCCCAGACGCTTCCAGCTGGGGCATTGTTGATCTGGTTGCGGATGAACTCCGTTGAGCCCACCAGGTCGGCAGCCTGCACTGTCTCCATCACGCACTCGGGATGCACCAGCACGTTGACGTCTGGGAATCGCTGGCGGGCCATCTCGATCTGCCTGACCGTGAAGCGGGTATGCACCGAGCAGTGGCCCTGCCACAGCACCATCTTGGCGCGGCGCAGCTGCTCTGGTGTGTTGCCGCCCATGGATCGGAACGGGTTCCATACCACCATCTCGTCCAGCGGCACACCCATCTTCAGTGCGGTGTTGCGGCCCAGGTGCTGGTCCGGCAGGAACAGCACCCGTTTGCCCTGTTCAAACGCCCACTTCAGCACCGCGTCTGCGTTGGAAGAGGTGCAGACCGCTCCGTCGTTGCGTCCACAAAGGGCCTTGATGCCGGCGATGGAGTTCATGTAGGTGACCGGGACGATTTCCCCTTCTCCTAAGACCTCCATCAGGTCTTCCCAGGCGTCATCCACATCCTCCATCGGCGCCATGTCGGCCATCGAGCAGCCGGCGGTGATGTTGGGCAGGATCACCCGTTGGTGCTCCCCAGCCAGTATGCACGCGGTCTCGGCCATGAAGTGCACGCCGCAGAAGATGATGAAGTCGGCCTCCGGCTTGCTGGCCGCCTGCTGGGAAAGAAGGAACGAGTCTCCCTGGAAATCGGCGTACTTGATCACTTCTTCCCGTTGGTAGTGGTGGCCCAGGACTGTGACCGACGTACCCAGCTTCTGCCGGACCGTGTGTATGCGTTCATCCAGCTCGTCGGCGGTGTAGTGAAGGTATTCGGTGGGAATCTGTTGCCAGCGAACATTGACGCTGAGTTCCTCGGCCAGGGGCTTTGCAGGCAGTTCGTCCTCGGTCTTGCAGAAGGCCGAGTGTTCCAGTTCCGTTATGGGTGCGATGGGACGGCGGCGGGTTGTCATCTTTGATCCCCTCTCAAGACTGTTTCGAAATGCGGAGACCTGAGTAGGGCAGCCCCACCCGGGAAAGTGCCGCAATTCGCGTTGCTAGGACGGTTGTCCTTGGAGAGACCACGGCCCGGCGCGTTCAACCCGCACGTTCACTAATTCTCCCAGCCGGTTGCCGTCGTCTTCGGTTATCGGGAAAAATACCAGTTTGTTGGATCGTGTGCGCCCCTGCCACTTGCCCTTATTGCGTGCCTCTACCAGCACCTCGAATTCGCTGCCGACCAGGTCCGCGTTGACTTCGGTCAAAATGCTCTGCTGCAGGGCGTCAATCCTCTCCCGGCGGCTTACCTTCACCTCGTGAGGGATGTCATCCTCCATGTTTCGGTCCGCGATGGTGCCTGGTCGCGTTGAGTATGCGGCACAGTGAACTTTGTCCATCCGTAGCTGCTCAATCAGGCCCAAGGTGCGCTCGAACTGCTCCTCGCTCTCGCCCGGAAAGCCCACGATGATGTCGGTGCTGAGCGATGCACCCGGCACGGTGTCCCGTATCTCATCCACTAGGGAGATGTACTCGTTGCGGGTGTAGTTTCGGCGCATCCGGGCCAGAACCTCGTCGTCTCCGGCCTGCACTGGTAGGTTGATGTGCTCGCAAACCTTGGGCAGCTCGGCCACTGCTTCGATGATGCTGCGGCTCATATAGTTCGGATGCGAAGTCAGGAACCGGATGCGGTCCAGTCCGTCCACCTCGTTGAGCCGAGCCAGCAACGTGGCCAGATCCGGGCGCCCACCGTCCTGTTCCGCCAGATCGTGGCCGTAGGCGTCCACCGTCTGCCCCAGCACCGTTACTTCCCTCACGCCGCGTGATACCAGCAGTTCCACCTCGCGCGCTATCTCGTCCACCGGGCGGCTGACCTGCCGGCCCCTGCGGTACGGGATAATGCAGAAGGTGCACATCAGGTCGCAGCCGTGGATGATCGGAACGTGGCAGGCGACATCCGGGCGGGTGGGCGCCAATGTGCCGACGCACCCCTCCCAGTCGAGGCTGAGCCTTTCGCCCACCATGTCCAGCAGCGGCTCAAACTGCTGCGGCCGCATGAAGACGTCGACGTATGGAAACCGGCGGGCAAGTTGGTCCGACTTGGGGCCCACCATGCATCCCATGAGCGCGATCACCGTGTCCGGGTTCTCCCTCTTCAGCCGCGAGAACGCGCCCAGGTTCCCCACCACTTTTCTTCAGCCGACTGCCGTACCACACAGGAGTTCAGGACGACCAGGTCGGCATCCTTGGCGCTTTCAGCCGACTCCAGCCCCATTTGCTCCAGGGCGGAAGCGAGGCGCTCCGAGTCCGCCGTGTTCATCTGACAGCCGATGGTCCAGATGTGATAACTGTTCATAACACCAAAGGGCGAGAGCCTCACCGACTATGAAGAAATCAGGACAGGGCCAGTGGAATGATGAGCGATTTCAGGGCGTTGAAGCCACCAGTTCTTGGGCGAAGGCTATGCACGATGATCGGTAATCCCGGACGTGCAGTCCGGTGCCGGAAAGGTGCCCCCGACTGTTCCTCACAAGCTTTGTATAACCGTTGATTGTATAGTTCGTAGTGGGTGTTATCAAGACCGGTCAAACGCCGACCCGGGGCAATTGCATTTGGATATTGTTATGACAGTTGCCACTTGCCAAGCCTCATGGCGCCTCCGTAACATATATTCGTATGCCTTCTGCCCACTGTTCCCATGCCAATTCTCTGCCTGGGCTTTTGCCGTCAGGCCGCCCGAAAACAGGACGGAAAGGGTGGGTGGGACGGAATGGGACAGAATGGGGCGGGAATCGCGATTTTCCGGCAATTTGGGAGAAATCCAGATACGACGGACCGTAAATTTGGGACACGGTGGGACAAAATGGGACAGGAGTGGGAAATTGCTGTCCCACAGGAGCAGCGCATTCCCTTTGGCAAGCCTTACCTTTTTTACATCCGCGATAGTTTCCCTGTGTAGCCACGGAATCCGATCAGCGAAATGCGATAGCCCTGAACGCCGACCTCGCGGTTCCGAGTCAATTAGCCCTAATGCGGTGATATCACGGTTCCAATTCCGGTGGCCTCAGTATCGTAGGGGCGGACTTCAAACCCGCCCCGATGCCACGTCAGGATGGCTTTTCGGGTCTGGACACCTGAAAGTGAATGCAAACTCGACGATTTATGACGGCATTTCGACGTCTTGCAAGGTTGACAACGTTACCTATGCAACGTATCGTGCTAGGCACTCCAATTTGTGCTTTTATTGGGAAAGGGCGAACCTTTCGAAGAGGTGTACTTTATGGCCACGGTACAAAACCGCACTTCTTACTGGGAACGGGCCAAGGAGCAAGGATTCGACCTTTCCTGGTTGAGTCAGCTTGAGGAAAGCGTTACCGGTAAGGATGTTGACGAGGTATCCAGGAACGATACAGGCCGGGTCGAAGGTTCCATACCCCGCAACAATGTTCCTCGGTTCGGAGCCTACACCTTCCGGACCAAGAGCGAGGTTTGGGCACATAACCTGACCAAGCTCTACCACGAGTTTGTCACCCGCCAGTGGAGTTCCGCCACAGACATCCCTTGGGATACCATCCAGGAACTGCCCGATGACGTAGAGGCTGCTCAATGTCAGTTGGCTACATTCTTCGCCCAGGTGGAGTTTGTCGCCTCCGATGTCCCGGGTCGGTTCATTTCCTCAATGTCCCCCGACTACCACGAGGTCCGGCTGGCTCTGCTGGCACAGGTTATGGACGAGTCCCGCCATCTGGACGTTTTCCGGAAGCGTGCCTTGGCCAACGGTGGCGGCCTGATGCGAATGATCGACACCGTCAGCGATGTCGTCGGTGGCAGCACGGATAACGCCCGCGAATTCACCGAGCTTTCGTCCCGCCTTCACATCACTGGTGAAGGTAACGTATTGACCCTCTTCCGGCTCGGCGAACTCATGGCCTACAACGAGGCGGAAAAGGCGATCTACCGGCGTTGCGCCCAGGACGAGGCGCGCCATGTGGCCATCGGCGTGCTTCACCTCCGCTACATGAACGAATTCGCCCCTGACCGGCGCGAAGAGATTCACGGCTACCTGGATGAGGGTGAAGCCCGACAGGCCACCGGAGCCGGTGGCGAGAATCCGGCAGGGGTCAACACGCTCACCAGCGAGGCCTTGGCCGTTCTGCTCGGTGGCGGCAAGGACAAGGTTGAAGAGGGCCAGAAGATCCTGATGGCCATCCGGCAACGGCAGGTCAAGGAGTACTTCCAGCGCCTCAAGTCCGCCGGTTTCGACGACCGGATCCACAACGGCCGGGTCAATCCCGCCTTGCTCGAGACCTACCAAGCGGCTGCGTAGCCGAATCGTTGCTCAGTTTCGAGATCTCCCCCGAGCCATCGAGGGAGGTCTCGTTTTATACAGGCCGGACCAGTATTATCACCACAGGATCCCCCGAGGACTGTGATGTCGTTAAACGAAGAGAACAAGCCGGATTCGCCTGAGGAGCAGGATTCCCCGGCGGCATCCGAAGAGACGGCTGAACCGCCCGCCTCACGGGCCGCCTCCTTGGCATGGATGAATGACACGTTGGAGTGGGGAGTCAAAGCGGTGCCGGGTAAGCACGGGTTGACCATGCGCGGCATTAACATCGGCAGCTACGCTGAAGTCCCAGACTCCAGCACCGACATGAGTCGGCGGCCTCGTGGCGCCTCTCCGGTGTCGGGAGTTCCCAGGACCGACTTTTACGCCCTCAGTTCCAAGGTGGACATCTGGGCCGACAACGCCGTGGACCTCTACGAGGAGGCCATCCAGCGGCGGTGGATGGCCCATGCCGACGTCCCTTGGGACGAACTGACCGAGCTCCCTCACGAAGTGGAACTGGCCATGCGCCAGCTGTGCACCGAGTTGGCTCAGCAGGCATCCATCGAGACCGACACGATAGGCAACTGGCTCCACAAGATGAACTACGCCTATCACGAGGTAAAGACCTTCCTGGCCTCCGAGGTCTTCGATACCGGCCGCCACTACTCGGTTTTCCGGCAGCGCGCCCTCGCCAATGACGGCTCCCTGGGCTTGGAGAGTTCCGGACACATCAACCGCCGCCTGGTTGAGGTGCGGGCTGGGTGGACCGAAGCCGCCCTCTACCTGTACATCATTCGCGGCCCGCTCACCCTGCTGCTCTACCGATTCGGCGAGGCCTACGCCAGCAACCCGGCGGACAAATACCTGTTCCGGCGCTGCATGGAAGACAAGGCCCGACATATGGCCTACGGCATGGCTCACATCAAGTACGCCGTTGAGCACCAAGAAGAGGGTTTTGCCAAGGGGCTAAGCAACCTGATGCAGGGCGTTGAACACGACATCGGCCTCGAACTCAAGGACCCAGTGCTCTGGGAGGCGCTTGCAATCATCTTCGGTGGAGGATTGGCCAACATCTCCGCGGGGATGGCGGTGGTCCGGGATCTGCAGCAGAGATACATCGAGGAATACTTGGCTCGATTGGAATGGGTGGGCGTCCCCAAGACCGAGGCTAACCTGTCACCGGCCCTGGCTTCGTACCTGCGCCGGGAAGAAACCAGCCCGGCTAGGAATCCGTCATGCCGATTTATGAATACCGGTGCCAGGACTGCCAGTCGGTGAACAGCGCATTCCTGCGATCTTTCAGTTCGCCGGCTCCCTCCAGCTGCCAGTTCTGCGCCAGCGACCAGCTGCAGCGGATAATGTCCCGGATAGCATACGTACGTTCCGAGGCCGACAAGTTCGCCCAGTTGGATTCCAAGTACGTCAGGATGGTCGATCAGGCTTTGGGCAAGGCGCCCGCCAACTCGGACCCCGATTTCCACATGAACAAAATGGTCCCCTTCAGCCAAGCCAAGGAAGCCGGAGAGCCCTACTTCAAGGAATAGGGCTCAATAACGCTCCTGGAAGGTCTTTCACCTCGACACACGGCAACAGTTATCAGGAGGAAACGGATGAGCGCCCAAGGGGCGAAGACGTTGGTGTTCCCGTCAATAGAATGGTTCCAGGGTCTGCAGGAACTGGTCAATAACGACCCGGAATTCAGGCATCTGGGCAGTGTAGACGCGGTCATGGGCGTGTCGGTCGGAGAGCGGGTATTCTTGATTACTTTCGAAGCCTTCGAATGCGTTGAGGTAAAAGAAGGAACGGAATACGATCTGATCGACGCCGATTTCTTTCTCAATATGAGCGTTGAGAAGTGGCAGGAACTGATCGTCAACACCAGGGAAAACGGCGGAGCAGACCTCAGCCACACGCTGAACACACTGGACCTGATGACCGAGGGCGGTATTAGCGACAACGCCACCGGCGATCAGCTCAGGGCCGACATATTCTTCCGGGTAAACCAAAGCCTCCAGCACTTCTTCGACAGTGCGGCGCAATTGGAAACGGTCTTTGAACAGGGATAGCGGCTACGCACCTCCGGTCTGAAAATCAGCGGCGTCTATCGGACAAGCACTTGGGCAAGTCCCGGGAACGAAAATCTACAGGCGCCAAAGTCCGGCAACCCGGGACAGCGAGGGGCCTGAGTCATTGATTTCCAGAGTGGGTTGTTCCATCAAAAGCATGGCGATTTCAAAAGATTGTCGAGGCAAGTAAATGGAATATCGTCAATTCGGCCCTACCGACATGACCACATCGGTCTTGGGGTTCGGATGCTGGGAGATGGGTGGAGGATACGGCGACATCAGTGAATCAGAGGTCATCGACGCGGTGCACCGGGCCATCGACCTTGGCATCAACTGCTTTGACACTGCACCGGCCTATGGCCGCGGCGAGTCCGAGACCATGCTGGCAAGAGCGCTGGGGCCCAGGAGAAAGGATGTCTTGGTGGTCACCAAGTGCGGGGTGGGGTATGAGGGTCGGCCGAAGGGGCGGGACAGCCGGCTGGTAACCGTCATGGAATCCGTTGAACAGAGCCTTCAGAATCTCCAAACAGACTATTTGGATGTCCTGTTAATTCACTGGCCCGATGTCAACACCCCCTTCGAAGAGACGATGACCGCTCTGGACAACATAGTCCAGCAGGGCAAGGCCAGGGCGATCGGGTTGTCAAATTTCACCCTCCAACAGATAGAGGAATGCGCAGAGACCCGGCAGATAGACGTTCTGCAATACGGCCTGAATATGTTTGATCGCCGGGTAGAGCAGGAAATATCGCCCTACTGCCTCGATCAGGGTGCAGGTCTCATGGTCTATGGCCCATTGGCTTTCGGCCTGCTGACAGGCGCTTTCACCTCCGACACTGCCTTTGGAACCAACGACTGGCGGTCCACCGGGGGGCGGCCGGGCTGGAACGTGGGCGTCTTTGCCGAAGAGAACTTCCAGCGCAACGTGCGAGTGGTGGAGGAACTGGCCCCTGTGGCCACGAGACGCGGCAAAAAGATGCCGCAACTGGCTCTGCGTTGGGTTCTGTCCAACCCTGCGGTTAGCGTTGCCTTGGTTGGCACCCGCACCATCCGGGAAGTCGAAGACAACATGGGTGTCATGGACTGGGCCCTCTCCGCCGCGGATCTGGCGGAAATCGATCAAGTGTTTGAACGCTATGGAGTCGACACCTCCCCGAACATAATTATCGACCCCGACGAATAATACCTGCTTGGGATCTGGTCTGACTCACCCTATTGTCGAATGCGATTCCTGGTCCAACTTCCTTTCAAGGGACACCCCGGAAGGTCAGCAGGATCTCGTAGATGCCAAAGTGCTCATGGCTGAGGCCGGCATTCCCGGCCGCTCTGAAGTCCCGTACACCGCGCGCGTAGGTGGGAAGCTCCCCTGCCCAGTGCTAGGTTGTCACGCGGTAGTTGGAAGTTGCCCTGGGCATCACCGGTCACGTCCAAACTCTGCTCAGCGCAGCCGGATATGCCATGTGCGGGCGCTTCTCGTGCCGCCAATCCAATCCCAGTCCTATCGGGTGGACTCAGCATCCCTAGTGAAGCGCACCTTCGATTCCGCTCATCGTGCTCGACCGGATCACGGAATTGCAAAAACTTACGGATTTCGGTTTGGGTAGTTGTGCTCACCTGTGTTATTCTTCAGCAACTTAGCAAGGTGTTAATCCAAATCGGTGTTCTGGAGGCTGGCTGTGCCGGTTCAGAGATTTCCAAACATGTCCAAGGACTACCCCACCTTTGACTGCGACGCCCACATAACGGAACCGCCGGAGATTTGGGAGCGGGCCAACGACAACCTCACCAGTCAGGAACTGGAGGCGCTCAGGTCCACCATGTGGTATGACCCTGAGAGCAGGCAACTGATCGTCAACGGCAAGGCGGGCGTTGGCATCGGCTCCCAGCGCCGCGGCGGAATCCCGGGTACGATGCGGGTCATCACCAACGCTGGACCCGGCGTAAAGCACGACATCCAGAGGGCGCTCAATGTGCGCAACCTTGATCCGTCGACCTCCCTGACCCAGGAGCAGGTGGAGTACCTGGACCACGATGGCGCCTACGAGCCTGCCCCGCGCCTGCGCGACATGGATATGCAGGGCATCGACCAGGTCATGATCATCCCCTCCGATATCGATACTTACCCGTGGCTGCAGAACGCCTTGGGCGCCAGGGCTGCTTGCAAGGCCTATAACGACTGGGCCTATGAATACACCCTGGAAAACCCGGACAGGCTCTTCTTTGCCGCCTTGCTGCCCCTGCAGAATCCCCTCTACGCCGCGGAGGAAATCTACCGCGTGGCGGAGCGGGGTTGCCGAGTTGGGCTGATCAGGCCCATGGATGCTTGGGGTAACTACCCGGTGCAGCCAAAGTACGAGCCGGTCTGGAACGCGCTGGAAGAAACTGGTCTGGTGTACGGCATGCACCCCTTCCCGGCCAGCGGCGGCCTCAAGCCCATGGGGTACAGTGAGCAGTACTCCGGCGCCGAACTGATCCGCCGCACCATTTCCACGTCCGGCATCCCTCATTCCTTCCTGTCCAACGTGCAGAATTTCCAGGCCGAGGCCGCGCTCTGGGTCAGCATGGTGCTGATGTCCGGGTTCTTTGAAAAGCATCCGAAGATCAACGCCGCCGTTTTCGAAGCGTCGTCTACCTGGCTCAGCTTTGTGCTGGACGAGTGCGACAAGGCCTACAAGCTGTATCGCAACGAACGCCAGATGGCGCCTCTCTCAAGGCTCCCCAGCGAGACCTTCTTCGAGCATTGCATGACGGGGTTCGAGGGCGATGAGGCTCCGCCGTCCCGCTTCCCCGAGTTCTACCGGGACATCCTGATCTGGGCCTCCGACGTCTACCATCACGACGGCGACGACGTCTGGCGGGCCATCGACACCATGCAGCAGTGCGAGCTGCCCGTTGCCGATCAGGCCCTGTTCCTGGGTGGCAACGCTCGGCGTCTATACAGGGTTGACCCACCCAAGGACATCATCCGTCAGCGGGTTACCGAGATCGACAGGCCCGATTGGTGGCCAACTGAAGAAGAGATCGACAAGGCTCTCCTTCCAGAGTCCAGCCTGCTCAGGCGCTAGCCCCGGAGAACACATCCGAATGCAAGAGGCCCCTCAGATTGGGGCCTTTTGCTTACGAGCGTCCCAATGCGGGTCCGCTGATTTGGGAGGATTGAAAGAATGACGACACAGAAGCGTTTCACGGTGTTTGATGGAGACTCCCACGTGGTCGAACCCCGGGAGTTGTGGGAGCAATACCTTGACCCCGAATACAGGGTCCTCGGCAAATCAGCCCTGTGGCGGGAGCACGGGAGGACCAACGCTTACCTTAAGGTGAACGGCAAGGTGTTCCGGGACTCGTCCAACCCCAATATCCCGCGGCATGCAATCTGGAAGCCCGGTATGACTTGGGAAGACGTCGGGGGCTTGGATCCAAACGTGAGGCATCCGGAAACGGCGGGGGCATCGGACCCGCAGGCCAGGCTCGCCGACATGGACGCCATGGGGATAGACCAGGCATTCCTCTATCCCACCTGGTTCGCCGAGGGTTTTCACTTGGTGGAGGACCCGGATGTGGCCTACGCCCTGGCGCGGGCCTACAACGACTGGATCGCCGACTTCTGCAAGGCAGCCCCCGACCGGCTATTCGCTGCGGCCATGGTGCCCCTGCAGGACATGGACATGGCTATTGATGAGTTGCACAGGGTCAAGGGAATGTCCTGTTTCCGAGGTGCTTTCATCCGACCAATGTTCCGCGAGGGCCACTACTTCACCCACCCGTACTATGATCCTCTTTGGGCGACGCTCGAGGAACTCAATCTGACAGCCGCCGTGCATCCCACTCCGGGACTCTGGAATCCCGAATGGACGTCCCACGGGCAGTTCATCGAGAAGGTAAAGGATCGCCTCAACCTCATACCCTTTGATAACGGCGGTGGCGGCGGTCCCTTTGCCGGCGGAGGTACCGGGGAGAGCCGTCCCTTCCTGTCAGCTGGAAATCCCCTCGGACATCCCCTGGCTCCGGTGATCTCCAATTGGCTCGACAACCATATGTTCGTTGCCTCGGCCCTGATCGGGTTCACGGTGATGCAGCGTTACCCGCAGATGAAGGTCGTGGTGGCCCACGGCAAGGCTTCCTGGATGGAGGAAGTGCTGGAGAAAATGGAGGCGTCAACCAGGGTCATACCGTTGCTGCACTATTACCCCGTGCGCACCGACCCCGAGGAGATGTGGGAGGAAGGCCAGGTAATGCTGGGCTTCGACGCCGAGGAGCGCCTCATACAGAAGCTGCCTCACCTGTTCACCGAAAAGATTGTCTGGGGCTCCCGGTACCCCCACCAAGATGCCACCAGCGCCTGGGACGCCATCGATATGCTCCGCAAGGCAGACATCAACGATGACACCATTGCTCGCATGCTGGGCCGCAACGCCGCCGAACAGTTCGGCATCAACCTGGTGGAAGTGGTGAGTGCATAGGACGACCGCAACAGATTTCAAGGCTCGAATTTAGGCGAAGTTGACGGTGAAAACCTGTTGCCCTGGGCTCGAAACTGGTATGGAGCCTACGTCTGCGCCAAAAGTTTAGAATTCATCGGTGTATAGGGCAGGTGCCTCAATAGATGCATTCCAGTTCAGGCCGCGGCAATGCAAATCGAGGAGCAGAATAAGAACTTTGGCTGGTAACGAAGGTCGGTATGGGAGGTTGAGTTGAACTCTTTCAAAGCTAAGTCTGGTCGATATGGACCGCAGTAGTAAAGCGAGCGGTTCGATGGGAACGTGTTGGGACCACACTGTGGAGTGCACTAAGGTAACCATGGCGCTCGGTCTCGCTGGGGCGCCTCATGTGTTCTCCCTCGCCGAGTAGAAACTCCAGCGAACGACGACGCGGCTACCGACGATACAGGTCTCGGTTCAAATACAGTGATGTCTTGTGTTGATGGTCTACGTTGCGGTATGCCCGACTCTACGCTTTGCGCAAATGTGCCATTGTTCAGGCCAAAAGGAATCATTTCGGCTTTTTCAGACTGATATGGTAGGAAATACCCCTTGTAGCGTAACGTGGGGTGAATACTCCTCGTTCTCGGGCGATGATTCCAAATTGCGGGCGGTTCCGAATTGCGCGGAGCCGCCCGGTCTTTAGCCGAGACATTGAGGATCTGCGGCGTTCAGTTTCAGCGAACCAGCCCAATTAAGCTTGTAAGCTACTCACGGGTTGTCGTTGTGCGACATACCGGAGCCGGGTGTTGTCCCTAGGCAGGGCAGGCTTGCTCACTTGGGTCGCAGCTGCGGCACTTCGGGGTTCCGGACTCGCGGGTCCGGGACGATTGGCCGCGGGAAAAGACTTTGCCATACGGTAGCCGACACCGTGCTCGGTGAAGATGTACGAAGGATTCCGCGCATTGTCACCAAGTTTCTGGCGCAGAGACTTAATATAGGAGCGCAAAAGCTGGGGCTCGCCCGAATACTCCGGCCCCCAAACTCTCTGAAGTAACACGTCTTGAATGAGAACCTTGCCTGCGGAATTGGAGAGTTCGGTGAGCAGCTTATACTCAGTAGCCGTTAGTTGAACCGGTTGGCGTGACACGTAGACGATTCGCTCATCGTAATTGATCAGCACTTCACCCAATTGGAACGTCTTGTTGTCGGCGATTTCCCCGCTGCCGGTCAACCTTCGAAGGGTCGCTTTAATCCTCGCGATCAGTTCGGAAGGTGAGAAGGGTTTCACCATATAGCCGTCCGCCCCCATCTCGAAAGCGCGCACGACATATTCCTCATCGTCCCTGTCGCAGAACACAATTGCCGGAAGATTCAGCGAATTCCCTGCGCGCCGCATGGTGCGAAAGCATTCTTCTTCTCTGCCGGCGATGTCCAAGAGGAACAGTTTCGCCTTTACCGACGAGGCAAGTTGCTCAACCTCGTCCAAGCTGGATGTTGCTAGAGCGCTGTAGCCCGCGTTAACCAGGACTTTGCGAACCGTGGCCAGCAATTTGGGATCTTTAATTGAGACGAGGATCTGAGTCTGCTCCGCGGGAACCGGCAATTGCTCTGTTGCAATCTCCCCTATGTCGGGGATCAGGATTTCGTCCTGGTCTCCCGCTGACAGCAGATTGAAGGTCAGAGTCAAGTTGCCTTCCTGCTCATCCATATCCGTTTTGATGCGGCCTCCGTGTGCCTCAACAATTCCGCGGCAGAAGGCCAGCGCCAGCCCCTCGCCCTGTGAAGACAATTCAAATGCTTTGGTGTGGGCCTGTGAAAGTTTCTTGAATAGCAGAGGAGTTTCCAATGTATTGAGAGGCGTATAAGCATCGTTGGGATGAGAAAATGAGCCGTCCACTGAGACCGAGACGGCGACGTGTATATCTGTAAAGGAAGCAGATACCTTGACTGGCGACGACTCGTTCGAGTGTTTGGCTGCTTGGCGGAGGAAATTGTGCAATACTTGGCTTATTCGGTGCTTGTCAGCCATCACTTTCGGAAGCCCTTCCGGTATATCCAATCGGATGGCTATCGCGGCGCAGTCTCTCAGATATTCCCCGCAGGACCGTTCTATCAGTCCCGCTACATCCGTTGACTCGGTGACCACCGATAACGTTCCCGTCTCAATTTGGGTCAGTTCAATGAGGCTGTTCAGCTGGCTGCGCATCAGGTCTGCCTGCTGGTCAATGATGCGCAGTAGCTGCATTGACTCGTTTGTGTTCAGAGGCTCAACTATGGTCTTTAGAGCGGCGGCAGAACCCTTGATGGTTGAAACAGGCGTTCGTAATTCTTCACTGACCAACCCCAGGAATTCCCCCCTTTGTCGCTCCAGATCTTCAAGGGGAGTCATGTCTTGCATAACGGACATCACTGACACTATTTCCCCTGATTCAGAGAAGAGAGGAGCGCAATTTACTAAGGTGGTTATTGTATTCCCGTTCGGTAGATGGACGACGACTTCTTCGGCCTTCACAGTCTCTCCGCTCTGAAGCGCCCTTGTGCCAGGAAGGTCTTCGAATGCGATTTCTCTCCCGTCAGATCGGGTTAGTGTTACGGAGTCATAGATGTTGTCAAACTCCTCGTCTGGAATCCCAAATTCACCCAGAAGTCGGCGAGATTCCTGATTCATATAGGTTATTTCCCCAATCCGTGCGTCGAAAACGGAGACTGCCACGGGAGAGATGTCCATTAGGGTTTCCCGTTCCACATTTGCCCGGCGCTCCGCTTCATATCTTCGGGTGTTGGAGATTACCGATGCCGCTTGGGCGGCAAACATCGCTGCGATGTTTTCATCTTCCTGTGTAAATTCCTGTCCTCCCTCCTTTTCCGTGAGATATAGGTTTCCGACATGTTGGCTGCGATGGTAAATCGGCATTCCCAAAAAGGACTTCATGGGCGGGTGGTTTTCTGGAAGCCCCACGGCTTCAGGGTGGGTAGCCATATCCTTTAACCTGACCGGACCCTTGGCCCTGCTTATGTGTCCCAAAAGGCCAAGTCCTTGGGGTGATTGTGTCATTCTTACGCGTTCTTCCTGCGAGAGGCCAAAAGTGTAGAAGTCGCGAATACCGCCCGAAGGTTGGAAGGTCAGGAGCGCACCGTACCGGGCGCCAGTCAGCTTTCAAACGCTATTGATAACTTCTTGGAGAACGGATTCGGCATCCGGGTTTTCGAAGATGCTAATGCTGGCTTCGGTCAGACTGGCAAGCCGTTCCTTCAAGGAGTCATTTTCTTTGCTGAGTACCTCTGCTCCGGTGATTGCGGCATTAGCTTGTAAAAGGCTCATTGTCTACCTCGTTACTTTGTGAGTTTTGTGAAGCGGCCCACCCAACTGCATCACTTTTTCACATTACCCTGCTGAGACTTCTCAGAATATGTCGACCGGGCAATTCCCCAAGGCAAACTAGCTCAGGAGCGCCCTTTAGGTCGGAACTCGCAGGGCTGGGGATCGGTGGGTGACTCATAGTACCAATGGATAACGTGAGAAATATACTGGTAATACGTGTTTCCGGCAGGTTTCTCACAATATTTTCATAACTGTGTTTTCCACTTTCACAAAATCTATACAACCGTCTCCTTTGACGACACTGCCTGGTAGCCTGTAGCTGCAGATTGAGAAAAGGTAGAAGTGAGGGAGTTGAGGGTTGATAAGTTGAAAGATGAGGTGGTGGAGTGGCTCGGTGGCCGAAGGCATTGGCCGGGTGCATGGGTGCATCGCGGGTCTGTTCCGGCGTCTGGAGCCGAGTCGGCGGGCTTTTTAGTACCTGCGGGAACTGTTCAGTCCCATGGAACGCAAGAGCGGCTAAAAACTGACTGTGATGTGCGTATCGAAGGGAGGCTGGCGGTGCCACTACCGATGGGGTGCGGCGCATGTGTCAAGGGCGATCTGCGGCAACTCCTCGAGCGCCGGAATATAACGGCTTACATTCTCATCCATCCCTTACAGGAATCCAACATGGTTTCCACCGGGGGCTTCGACTACCGGGGCCATCATCTTGTGTGTCCGCAGGGCAAAATCCTGAACCGGGGCAGGTTTCACAACCGGAACGGCGTCTATCAATAGGATGCCCGCCAGAAGGACTGTCAGGCATGCCCGGTCAAGGCGGGTTGCCTCCCTCCAGGACAAAAAGCCGGTACATCGGTCTGACCATGTATCACCCACTGCACCTGAGAGCCAGGGAACGGAACCGGACCGCCGTCTATCGCCGGGATCAGAAAGGCCGCCGTATCATCTCCGTAGGAACATTTGCATCTCTGGACAGACTGGGCTGGGTCAGGTCCCGGCTGCGAGGATTGTGGCGAGTCGAAGGCGAGGGATATATGGCCGCTCTGGCCCACAACGTGCTCAAGGCCGTGCGACGGTTGCGCCAAATCACCGGACCCCCGGTTCCATTGGAACCCAGGGCAGCAGCAGACGGAGTCCCGGCAACGCCAAATGCCTGTGGGGAGTCGACCACCTTTGGAGGGCCTCCATGCTCCAGGTCTACTGGATTCCTGATGACGAGCGTCGTGGCCTTATTGTGGCACCCTGTCCCTCCGTCGGAACCCACTTTTCAACAAGCCCCCCTCGGAGCCATTGACGGGTTGGACTGCTATTCCTGGACCGTTGCCCGTGACCGTCACTTCGTACGGACTCCATTGTCCGAGCCACCAATTAGCTGATTGCAGGTCCCGCTCGGCGGTTGCGCGGTATCCCGTGTGGTCATGGATCCACGCACGGAGCCTGTAGGCTTGGGTGTCGTGCCCTGGGCACAGCTCCGGGTCGTGAACGGCGGGGCTGTCAAGGCCGCCGCGCCCTGGCGGTGCTGTGTGCTTATATTACGGTATAGCGGTTGGCAAGGGCCGTCTTGGCCTTTTCCTGGTCATCGGTGGTGATGGCCGCGGTCGCGTAGTCATCCCGGCGCTCGATGATGTGGAAAGTCCTGATGCTGAGGCCGGCGTCCTTGAGTTCGCCGGCAAGGTTGGCTAGGGCTCCGGCCTGGTCCGCCAGCTGGACCAGTACAGCCTCGTCAGCGACTGCTTTGAAACCGGCTTGGTTGAGGATCGCAAGGGCGTGGTCCGTCCGGTCGGTGGTGATGATCACGACTCCGTGCTGTCCCTCATTCTCGGTCGCGATGCTGTTGAGGTTCACTCCGCCCTCGGCCAGAGTGCCGGCAATCCGGGCAACGGTCCCGATGCGGTTTTCCGCCATGATCACGATGCGCTGCATCGTTGTTGCGTGAGCGCGCTCCGTCTCCCGCTCTTGAGGCAGAAGGACAGTTTCCACTGGCTGGAGATCGTGTTCCCGCGGCGGTTCGGAATGCGGGCTGATGCAGTCCTCGACCAATCGGTCGATGGTGTGGAAGTCCACGTGGGGGCATGGTGATGATGTGGGCCACGTCGCCCTCGGGGGCAATCTGCCACCTGTCGAAGACTTCCTGCGAGGGTCGGTCGAAAACAACGGTGGGAGAGTTCCGGTGTCGCCAGGCGTTGATGCCGTGTTCATTGAACCGATTAACGGCGTACTCGGCAGTGTCGAGCATGCCGCCGACGGTTTCTCTCCATTCGTGTGCGCCGTAACGGTTGATGGCGTACCAGAGCATGAGCGGGGTCAGGCCGTTGCGGGAACCGGACAGGGTGGTGTCGTTGACGCCGACGAGTTCTACGGCCCTGCCCAGGGTTTCGACCAGGTGTTTGCGGGTGAGAACGATACCGCAGGGCAGGGGTGCGCCGATGAGTTTGTGGCCGCTGATGGAGATGCTGTCGATGCCGGCGTCGAACCCGAAAGGCTGTGGGTCATCCACGTAGGGCAGGATCATGCCGCTGAGCGCTGCGTCGGCGTGAATGTAGTTTTCTCCGATGTTCAGATCGTCAATGATCTGTAGGATCGCGGGGATGTCGTCCACGGCACCCCGCATGGTGGTGCCGATGGTGGCCAGGATGATGGCGGGCCGCCCCCGATGGACGGTCAGCATGTCCCTGAGGTCGTCATAGTCGATCTCGCCGTCGGCCCGTCTTTTGACGGTGGTGTGAGGCATATTGAGGACGCGGGCAATCTTGAGGATGGAGTAGTGGGCTTCCTCGGAGAAGTACAGCATGCCTTCGGGATGGAGTTCCCGGGCTAGGTAGAGGCCGTACATGTTGCCCTCGGTGCCGCCCGATGTGACGTAGCCCCAGGCGTCGTCGGGATCCAGTCCGGTGAGTTGGGCGAAGTGGAGTATGACCTCTCGTTCGAACTGGTGGGTGTTGCCCCGGTAGTGGGTCTGGTGGAAGGGGTCTCCGATGTTGTTGAGGCAGTGGCTGAGGAATGGGATGAGGGGGGAGTAGTCGAAGTTCTGATTGCCGGGGTAGCCCACCTGCCATTGGTCCCCGTCCTTGATTTCCTTGAGGAGTTCGGCCAGGCGGGTTTCGATGTCGTTCTGTGCGTTCATGTTTGATGCGACCTCGGCGTGCTCGAGCGAACAGTATCCTGGATGGTGTCCGGTGATGGTGTCCGGTGTCGGAGGTGTTGGCAATTATACGCACTGTGCCGCCCTTAGCGGGGGCGGCACAGTGCGTTTCTCCGGACCGGGGTCTTCGTCGGCAATTACGGCTGATGCACCTTGATTCAGCCACATGTTGCGAACTCGGCGCCAAGTCCTCAAAGGCTCAAGGAAAAAGACGACCGCACGGTTGGTCGAGCCGGCCGGCGTTGCCGTTGGTCAGCCACAGTTCAATCATGCCAGCGGCGGATGCTTCCACGCCACAGCCAGATGTTACTATTTTTTATCCGAGGTAAAACCTGTCTCGCAACGTGGGACGCTTTGGTCCTGCATCGAGGCTTGACCAATTGTGATCCACTTCTGATTTGCTCCCCGGAGGTTGCTCAGCGCGGAATGCGAGTTTTTCGGAGACTGGATCACACTGGACATACACCCCTTCGTCCCTTATTCCCGTCCGTTTTGATCTCCAGCCTGACACTTTCCGTAATTGGGACTGGCGGGGACTCTTGCAGTAATATCTAACTCGATCCCGATTACATGCCCGCTGGGGCTGTACCCACTTGGCGCATCCATCGTCAGCTGACCCATCTAAGGGCTGCCCCGGCGCTCTCTCCCCGGGCATATCTGGCAACTGTATCAGCCCTTCACCACTCTCCCTGCTTCATGGTCAAATTAACGGGCGCCCCGTTGTCCGTCATGGTACGAGCAAGTCCCACCCGGCCCGAGTGTCCGCTGTAGCACTCTCCCAAACCGGCGTTTTCGGCTGCATGTTTAATTCTCCGGAAAATCTGTCTCTATTAGAGGGTGTGTGACAAAGTGCAATCAGGTTGGTTTGAGCTTTTTGAGCATCAGGTGGACCATCGCTATATGAACCCAGGTCTCACCGGTTTCTGGCAGTTCCTCGTAGTCCTTACTGAGCCGACGGCACCGGCTGAGCCAGGCCAGCGTGCGTTCAACCACCCATCTGCGAGGCAACACCTCGAACTGGTGGCTGTCCGGTCTCCGGCGCACCACCTTCAGCAACCATCCTCCATTCTCCCAAGCCCACGCCACCAGCCGACCGACATAGGCCGCATCGGCCCAGATGACTTGAAGCCTGGGGAACCGGCCCAGCAGCTTGGCCAGCACCAGCCTGGCCCCGTCCCGGTCCTGGATGTTGGCGGCGTGAATGGCCACGGCCAAGAGCAGCCCGGTGGTGTCCACTACGATGTGGCGCTTGCGCCCGGACACCTTTTTGCCGGCGTCGTAGCCGCGAGGCCCCCTTTTTCCGTGGTCCTCACCGATTGCCTGTCGATGATTGCCCCGCTGGGAGTAGCATCCCGTCCCTCGCTCTCCCGGACCACGGGACGCAGTGCCTCCAAAACCCGCTCCCAAGTGCCGTCCTTGTCTACAAAGGAGGTATGCAGGCCCCACCTTGCCAGCCGTTCCCGCCACAGGAGTGCCGTGCCGTGGTAGAGATCCTGCGGGGCGATCACGTGGTCACCCATTGCCAAGGACTGGAAAACGGCGGCCAGGGCCGCGGCGCCGGAGGAGAACCCGGCGGCTACTTTCCTACCCTCTAGGTCCCTTAAGCATTTCTCGAGGAGGGCTCGTGTTGGGTTGCTGGAACGTCCGTATGCGAACCCTTTGGGATACGTGCAGTCGGCTTCGCGCTCAAATGTTGTCGACATGTGTATCGGCGGAGTGACCGCGCCGGTGGCGGGGTCGACGCTTCGACCGCTGTGTACGGCAGGGGTCTCGATTCTCACGGTTCCTCCAACTCGTAAATACATGGCTGACGAGGCCATTGTAGTCGATGCCTGCTGGTCGATGCCTGCTGGTCGATGCCTGCTGAATGGGTGTTGTTGGTCCCCTCGTTTACTCTCTTGAGCCTTAATTCAGGTGCGGGAGTTGTTCACCATGACGGGTGCGGCGTCCGGCGGCCCCGCGCACTTGCAGAGCCGTCGCAGATACGACTCCACCAGCCGGGCCAGTTCCAGGTCTGACAGGGGTGGTCCACCACCCGGTCATCCTGGATTCGACGTCCCCAGCTACCGCACCGGAGTGGCCCAGCAGAGGGGTCAGAAACAGGAGGTGAACCAGCAAAAGTAGTTGACGCATGTCCACGGCAGAAGTAGCGACGCGGCTCCGCTGCCGGCCAGGTTTCGGCGGTAGACGGCCCCAGCCTCCTGGCCCGGCTGCCCTTCAGGGTTACCCGACCGATGGGCGCTGAACATATAGCTCCGCGGTCCCTGGCTTCCCTGGGCCACCGTTATCTCCCGCCAAGCCTTATCCGGCAACTCGCCACTGCGCTGCTCCATGGTACGACGCTGCCCGTCCCTGAGCCTGGGCTTGCGGGGGCGCCCGGACCCCTGAGACCCCGGACTGGTCCAAGCCAACTCCAGGGGCCAGACCGGAGTGCTGCCCGGAACGTCCAGCACGTAGCGCATCCCCAGGCCCGCCAGGGACTCCCGAAAGGACGGCGACATCCCGAAGGCGTCGTCCCCGGCAACCCATCCGGCCTTGAGGTGGCCCAACCCCAGGGCCCCGCTCCAGCAGCTCCAAGGCCAACTCCGTCTTCGACCGGTAGCTCAGCCGCTCCTCGGGCACACCCGCCGCCGCACACCGGTCCTGGTCGGAGATCCAACTCTCGGGCAGATACAGCCCCTTGTCCACCAATGCCTGTCCCAGCGGGCTGACGTAGGCCAGGAACATCCCCGCCTGGCAGTTGGCCACCTTCCCCAGCCTGCCGCAGTACTGCCGGGCTACCCCCACCGACTTCCGTCCCTGCTTGGGAAAGTCGCTGCCGTCCAACACCCACACCGCCTCGGGGTGAGCCAGCCTGGGGGCCAGGTATTCCTGCAGCCGACCGATGACCGCGGCATCGTCCCACCGGGCCTCGGTCAGAAAGCGCTGCATCGCCCGGGCCGAGATGCCCACCGATTCCGACAGGTTCTCGGCGTTGCGCCGCTCCCCAGCCTGCACCAGCAGCCCCTGAAGATAGTTCCGGCTGTGCTCCCGCCACTGCTTGCGGCCGAAGGAGGCCGCGAAGAAGGCGTGAAAGTCCTGAAAGTTGTCGTAAACCCGCTCGAAACTCGCCCCATCCATCACCCAAACCACCCACTATCATCTTGACAACTATCCTACCAAACAACCCGTCGTTGTAGTACTAGGACCTCGCTGACGATATGATGGTGGTGGTCATCACCCGTAAGTACGGCATCTCCAGAACCAAGACGATTGCAAAGTCAGGAAGCTTGACCGCAGAGGTGGTCGATGGTCTATGTTGGGCTGGAGCTTCGTGTCCCGCCTCGCCGCGTTACCATCAAGAGCCGCATATCCAACTCGGCCCCAATCGAGCTATGCAAGCTGGTGGAGGCGAGGGAGTAGGGATGCGCCAGACTGGGGAACAGCGGGATATTGGGGAATTGCATGAGAATCATTGCGCTGATACTTCTGGCAGTTGTCGTCCCGCTGGGGACTATCTCCTGTGCCGGAGGGCAGGTTGAACCCCCGGCGCCATCTACGGTTTACGAATCAACCCCGGACCTTCCAGCGACGGTAGAGGCCAGAGTCCAGGGGACCCGGGAAGTGGAAGAGGCCATTGATGCCACCGTGCAGGCTCAGGTTGCTGCGATACTGACCGCACCACAGCCGACCGCCACACCCTGGCCCACGGCGACTCCTTGGCCCACTGCTACGCCATATCCGACCGCGACTCCGATGCGGAGTCCGATAACTGCTTCCTTGCTGGCCACCCTTATCGCCCCAAAACCTACACTCACACCGAGGCCTACTCTCACGCCGCAGCCCACACTTACGCCGCAACCTACTGCCACCCCTCGGCCAACGCCAACTCCTGCAGCTTCACCCACTCCGCCTGCTGTGGACCGTACAGCTACAAGGTTTGTAATAGGCGAAGGATCCAAAATAACTTTTACTGTGGAAGAAGAACTTGGCCGAGCCCCCGTCCGTTTTGATACTGTCATTTCGAGCACAGTGTTGAGAGGGGTAGCCAATCTGGACGGGCAACCGTCAACGGTAATGTTGGACCTGCATTCCCTTAATAGCGACCAACAATTCCGGGATCAGTGCATCCGGGCTCAACTGTTTCCTGATGCCACAGAGGCAACGGTGGTCGTAGAGCGACTTCCCGAACTGCCGAAGAGCTTCCTTCAGGGTGAGGAAACTAGCGGGGCACTGAGCGGGTCTCTCCAAATAAGCGAAAGAATTACACCATTAACATTCGATGTTGTCGCCCGTCACGACGGCAACGTTATAAATGTTCTGGGGCGCACAAGATTCACTTGGGACCAGTTAGGGTTGGTAAAGCCATCGACCCGGTCAGTAGTGTATCTGGCTGATGAAGTCAGAGTTCAAGTACTCTTGGTCGGTTATGCTCAATAGCTTATCGGTTACGCAGGGACCAGAAATCTGTGAATCCGTGTGTCAGGCATGTGGCGACATACAAATTCGGGTTGATTAGTATGTAAGAAGCATCGTCAGCACGTGCTAATAAGCCCACTCCTGGTACGAACGTCAGTTCACCACCGCCCCTGGCCCAACGGCGTCTGCGTCTCATAGCCGTCGGCGGTGCTCAGCAACCGTGCTCCAGGCGACATGGACAGCTTGTCGTCCCACGCCAGCAAGATCAGCTTCCGAAGAAGACAATGTGGGGGCTTCCATGAGAATCATTGCGCTGATACCTCTGGCAGTCAGCGTCCTGTTGGGGACTATCGGCTGCACTGGAGGGCAGGTTGCAGTTCCTGCTGTTCCCTATAACCTTTCCGATCATGGT
>CASHTH010003519.1:0-31087 GCA_030341885.1 Geodia barretti
AGGCCCGTCTGCTCAGGATTTCCGCTGGCCAACCTGGCTGTGCAGTTGACCCGCACCGCGTCCCCGGAGGCACCCAACACTCCATCGGCTATCACGGGGTCTCCTGTTCTCGCATTCCGCGACGTTCGCCGTGTCCGCTGACCGCGGTCGTCGTCTCGTCCACGGCTCCTCACTACTGGCCGGTAAAAGGGAGCTGCAAATAAAAGAGTTGCAGACCGAGTCGTGTTGTGGCAAGTACACTGACCAGTGGTTGTCCGATCCACCTAGTCAAATTCTGCTGAAGTCATTGTCGAGTTCGTCGTAGAAGAGCTAACACACCCGCGGAGCAGCTACTTCACAATCTGGATGAAGAGTGGATAAAACATGATCCAGATGCCGATGTCATGGCAAGCACTAACGGTGAGGGTCCCTGAGCTGCATCGACTACTACAATCCGTGTGCGCCCTTGTTGTCTACGGTATATATGGAGCCACGGCCACCCTGCTGGCCGCGCAGATTATTGCCCTATGCGTATAGGACTGTGCGATCGTGTGTGATGCCTGTCGGTGGTGTTGGTGTGAGATTGCGCGGGAGCGCGCGTGCGGGAGGGCAGGACGCGTCTGCTCATATCGCGCTAAATAACGAGTGTTTCTAGAGTGCTAGCTCATGTACTGACACACAGTCCACTCATGCTGAGTTTCAGTGTGTCTCTCCTGCTAGCCTGTATTCTGGCTCTTTGTCCAGTCCAGTCGGTCCTGCTGGGAGCCATTATTGAAGTGCCGAAGTGTCACGACGATCATCCCGTCATCGCGCCTCGCCTTCGATCAGCACCGCCCTCATCTAGGCTGAGCCGACCTTCTCCCCGTGTTGACCCGCACACTAACCTTTCGGGATCTATCAATGTGTTTTACTCGGGTCGTTGGTATTGTACTTTTGTCGCCAGATGTGGAAAGGCAGGCGGTCAACTGCCGCACATAGAACGGACGCACCAGTTCAACGACGGCAATCAGTACGGCAAATCTACTATGCTGAGGCACAGTCAAGTACGAGTATATACGGAGTGAGAGAGATGAGAATCAAAATTATTCAGTGGCTACAACTATAGCCAGAACCGGATCATTGTTATGTTACCACAGATAAGGAAAATGTTTTATTTGTAGGTGATTGTGTGCTCAGTTATGATGAGATATGGAATATCATATCGCTCCAACCTGTACAGGTATATTTTAACTCTGTATGCAGCATGTATGTATTTATGTGCCTTCTTTCACCAATTACTGTTGATACTATGCCCTGTCACATGACAATTATCCCACACATGCATGATACCTCATGCATATCTCAAATTAGTGTGAGCTCTTAGTCTGAAATCTGAAACTAAGGCAATGTGGTACTGTATGTGTGCGCATAGATGTTTTTAAAATTCCTGACAGGTCAACTAACTATGGCAGTACCTTCACTAACATCATGGACAAGTGGGCAATTGCCATCTCTTTCATACTTCTACTGGAGTGAGATACCTGTAGGTCTATTTAGTGGCAATCTTCATGCACATAGAGAATGACTAGGATTTAGGTGGCTTGTGTGGGTATGTGGGTTGTTCTTGTGGTTGGTATCTGTAGTATGTCTCTTCCTCTGTTCCTCCATCTCTTTTCTCCCATCCTTCTCCCTCTCTTCCTCCTTCCTCTTTTCCTCCCTCTCTTTCCTCTAAACACAGTTGATATTTGTCCATTCTACTGAGTCCAAACTATCCTACTCCAACGACCAATAGCGCAGTTACTACAGTAGATCTCGACCCTGCCGACCCTCGTTACTACAACTGTTGTCTACCATCCTACTAGAGATGGCTGGATCTAATGAGAGATTCACTAGAAACACAGTCAGTGGGGAAGATAGCCCTAGTTTCATGTCTCTGTTTAATATCTACATACCACTGGGTTTACTTTTAGTCTCCTGTTTTACACATGATCAAAGGGTGTAAAATTCAGTTGCCAATTTGGTATTTTACTAAAGGTTTGACTGTTCAGGCAGGCAGAGAACAGTAATGAGTCAAATCGATACTGTATGTGGAGTTAGGGTTACTACGTTGAGCCACATAAAATGCGTTTTTTCCTGCAGCTGTACTTGATAGAGACTATGGCAAGGACCTGAAGAAGTCCAAGAAAACGTTCCATCTACCAGTGTAGGCATGTTAGATATCACTATCACTCATGTTTTGGGAAGGTGCTCTGATAGTATAGGACAAATGAATTCCGAACGGATAAATGTTTTCCGCGTCAGTGATTTTAGAGGGTGTGGCTATGTAGATAGCTGACGCAGAGGGGCACATCTCACTGTTACTATCATCCAAATAGGAGAAGGGCACAAAAACTATGGTGCCGTGGAGGTGATGCAGCCTGGGATGATGACATAGAGGGGCTATTTCATGACCGCGGGACCCTAATCGCAAAGTCTGACATGGAGGATGAAACACGGCAACCTCTTCGATCTGACTACCCGATACACCGGGGATCTAGCGAGTGATAACATACCTCGAGAGACCACGATGTCTGTTGGTCGTCGCTACATATGTGCTCAGCGGACAGACGACGGGTCATTGGTCTGCATGCGCGACAGACGCAGGCCGTTAATAAGAGGCCATGATACCAGTACCTGATGAACATCGCAAGTATGTTTGCATCAGCATAGCTAGTATACTTATGTGTACGTGGTGTATGAATAGCTTTTCCCTAAAGGATGATATAATGTTAGCTAATTATAGCCATCAGTAAGGCAATGCAACTAAGTACCATCCTCTGTTCTACAAGTAGTCTCAGCAATTGCTATACATTTAGTACAACTACAATTCAGGATACGCTGTTCTGTGTACATGCCTCCTCCCTCCCTCCCTCCCTCCCTCCTCTCCAGCTACTAGTGTCCGTATCAACGACGTGCAGCTCTAGTGATAGGAGCACGCGGGAGGTTTCTACAACTCTCTACTGTCGGATGAGTCTGAGTCTACTACAGCCTCTCTCTACGAGACCTTGTCGTTGACATTGACTACAACATGATCTGGAGCTGTATTACGAACATTAAGCATAAAATAGGCCAATTACTCACACATGCCAATTGCTCACACATGCCATCATTCCAAAATGCACTTCACGCAATCACTAGGCTCAAGGAGTTCTTTTTCTCTGCCCCTCATCAATTTGTAGATTGAGGGTCTCAATGGGCTCAAGCGAGCGGTCAGCAGCAGCACGAGGGCGATCAGGCGAGCTCCAAGTACAAGGAGAAGACACGTCAGACTGAGCCTGCCTCTCCATTAGAACGTCATCTCACTGGACAATGCGGATCCTGGGAAGGCGTGAGTGCATTTTGTTCATGACACAAAACGACGCAATTTCAGAGAGCTCTGAAACCCCGAAGTATATTATTTTCATGAATATATTCGTAATAGTGGCCACACTGGCAACTGTGTTCGCAAAATGTTCGGAAAAGTTACCTTACCAATCATCGGGTGTGCCCCTGCAGTTACTGCCTCCTGACGAGATATAAATGGGACACAATAAACTGTGAGCCTCCAAACTGCTCCCTCCACCTCCACATGGACTCCACCAACTACGCCAGATTGGGAGTCTACTCCACCGAGTCTGCCCCTGGGATTATTGTGGCTCATGGTAGGGTGAAACTTGAAGTGATTACAACACAAACATGTGTGCATGGACATTGTTCAATTGAATCTACAATCTACACAAATCTTGGCTTCATTGGGTGCACCAGAATTTGTGTTCCTTTCAACTCTGTTTGTTTGCCCACACTACCTGCATTAAGCCTGTCTATACAGTAGCAAGAGATGTACTTAGCATCATAGCATGTATCAGAATGATGGGTAGTTTCGTGATCTTCTCCTTCTTTCTATCCAGGTACCATTGGTATTGAACTGAGTAGCAACCCAGATCTGTTCATCTCTCGCGACGGCGGTGTCACGTGGGAGCAGACGCTCGCCGGGAGCTGGGGGGTTAACCTGGCAGATCACGGAGGGTTAATGGTGGCCGCCAAAGACTACCACCAGGAACAGTCCATGGTCCTCAAGTACAGCTGCAACGAGGGCTACAGCTGGAGGGATTTCACCTTCAGCTCCGTACGCAGACTCCACTGTATTACATATGAAGCAATAGAGGGTTTGCACTTTAGTGCTTTTCATTATTGACAGTGCTGTATTGTTTTGCCTGCGTACATAAAATGCACATTTGAATCCCTGCATGGATCTTAACAGGAGTCAATATTGCTATGCTTTGATGCAATTACCTAGTCAAACTGGAAGTATCAGGTATTGGAGGAAAGCTATGTGATTGTGCTACGGACATTCATGGCTTGGGAAATGTGATAAGTGGTCGTAGTTCATGACCGGGCACGAGGTTGTGTGAAGATAGTAAGCAGATGTGGTCAGAATGGGTGGATGTGGGCCGTCCCACAACTCGAGGTATTTTTCTGTTGCAGATGTGTTGCGTATTATTAACGTAATTGCCCCTCGGGATGCTTTTGGTTTATGATTTATTGCAACGTTAAACCAACTACAGCATCAACACCACGTTAGACAGCTCATCCTCTTGTTGATGGGGTTGCCAGGATCATACATAGATGTCGAGAGTATCCTCGTTCTGAGCTGGAACATTTCCGATTTTTTTTGGTGCTCACAAGCAAGCATTGACATATCACCCTAAAGAAAAGAAAGCTCCATGCAGTATAAGCCTAAAAACTCAATATCGGTGAAAAATGACTTATAAGGGCCCTTATCTCAGATCAGGTCACAACCTTTTGATGTAGTTTCTCAATTCCGTCCCTCCCCAGACTGATATCACGATCTATGGTGTGGTCACGGAGCCAGGCCAACACACCACTATCATGAGTTTCTACGGAGGCTCGTGGGACAATTTCAAGTGGACCGTCATTACCGTGGATTTTGCTAACATCTTCTCCCGCCAGTGTGACGACCAAGACTACTATGATTGGAGACCTTGGGACGAGGTAAATGTACTGTACAGCAGGAAAAAAAATTGAGGAAGGAAAATTTTATGACTTGAGGTTTATTTTTCTTCCTTGAGGGTTCAACTTTTGCTTTAGCTATGCGACAAAGGTTTCTTATGCAGATGTATGGGTGTGATAATAGAAATGTACATACTTCCATTGTGCTCCCAGTCATGCCAAAGTTTGCTCATGCAGAAAGCTTCATGCCAAATTATTGTCCCCGCAGAGCATGTGTATTCTGGGGAGCTCAGTTTTGATTGTGCTCCCATTCATTGCAAAGCATCCCTCTACACATTCCTACTGTAATAGTCCAAACAAACTGTATTGTTTGTCACTGCAGAGGACAGAGAGTCAGTGTCTTTTGGGGAGCTCCATCACGATCGAGAGACGAAAGCCTCAGATCTGTTGTCTCAACGGACGAGACTACGACCGGGAGTTTGACTACCACATCTGTGACTGTACCAGTGAGGACTACGAGTGGTGAGTAGCTGTGCTTATTAAGAATGTGTATGGTGAGTGTTTTTGAAGTGTGACCCACAGCCACATGAGAGAGAGAGAGATTATGAATAATGGCAATACACTTGCAATGGATAAAAATCGCAGCAGATTAGGAAGATTTTGACACCCTCATTGCATGGGTATCATGTACAATACTGGAACTATACGTACATAGCTTTCTTGACAGAATATCCATGCTTCATGACTAAAAATGTGTCATGATAATTATACTGATGCCTACCATTTCCCCCACCAGTGATTATGGGTTTGCTCGACCAATGTATGACTACTACGCTCCCTGTATGAGAGACTATGCCATTGAACTGCCCAATCCCTGTGCCGGTGGAAAGAATAAGACCTACATGGCCAGTACTGGGTGAGTGTGCTCTAGAATAGCATGTGTAGTAATACTTACATGGCCAGTACTGGGTGAGTGTGCGGTGAGTGTGCTCTAGAATAGTAGTGTAGTGTAGTGTAGGTGTAGCTCTTGCTCTGTGTGGTATAGCTGTTCTCCAAAACTGAGTTTATATTATGTCCTGTCTGGTTTTAGTTGATGACATTCATTGTGGGCATCTGGTGAAGGTCTTGATGTCACACAAGTGATGACAATGAACATCCTTAGTCAGGGACACATGGAAAAATGCAATACACAGGCATGGCAGCGGTAGTGCATGGGGGGGTAGTTTAGTGGGCAGATTTCACACACACACTAATCATTGCTTGGACACCCCACGTTGCCCATTCCCCACACGATGAACAGATATCGGAAGATAGCGGGAGACGTGTGCACCGGAGGAGAGGAGAAATTATTCCAGCGTTTTGATGCTCCGTGCTGTGGCGATGACACCCTCCCACCTTTCTTCCCTCCCCCCAATCAACCTGGTGGGTTAATGCATCCTCCATCACCTCCTCTCATCTAGCACCATTTCTAGCTCCCCCCATACAAGCAAGGGAGCATGCAGTTGACACATACTCACTCGAACTATAATTATACCTCTCCTATATACTCCATGCAATTCCCTGTTTATTCAAAGTTGCATAAGCAGGGAATTTGGTCAAATGGCATGTACAAATATTGTCTCCTTATCTCTTATCTCTATCATTCTTCTCACCCTTTGAATGCTGATATAATAGTCAGATCATGTGTCTGTTTCTTCTGCCCTCCTTTACCTCACTAACTGCAGGTCAAACTGTGAGTGAGAAGGTATCATCGAAGGGTCCGTTGGCTGCAGTTGGTGCTCTACTGGGAGTGGCTTGTCTGATGGCGCTAGTGTTCCTGGCTATGTTTATCACCGTCACACTGTGAGTTTATGTATGTAACCTCAGCTTGCAACAAAGTAGTTAACATGTGAACCAACAGTTACTGAACCACCGAGTCCTTAGCATGTTTATGTAATTACAGTGGGTCCCGGTTAATATCATACCCACGGTGCATCCAAAATATAATATCATACCCAGGGTGCATCCAAAATAATTATATGGTAACATGCGGGATATTCTACAATGCGGGTGTGTATACTGTGTATACTGCGGGACGTGTACTTCGATCCAGATAGCAGTTTATTGAAGCTAGCCTAGCTGTTTACATAAGCTAATTGAAGCCAGGTGGAGAGGCTGAGAACCCCAATTTTTCTACGGTATATGATATTATCTATAATTTATTCTATAGAACGGAGTGTAATGTATGGGTTAGCATAGGAAATGGTTTTGGATTTCAGGTTTGTATGATAATAAACGGGATATTCTTATGATATTAAGAGGGACCCACTGTATTACATAGACATGCCAAGAAATGTATGTTTGTGCCCTGCATCATTGGCTTACCCATTTTTGCATGACCTGAGGTTAATAGGCAATGGGTAAAACTGTCTCTCTCTCTCTCTCTCATGCAGTAAGTACAGAGCAACAACAAGGAACTACATTCGTGTTGCAACAGCTGAAGAACCAGCTTTGTTTGGCAGCTCACAGCAAGACACTGCCCAAAACCTTGCCTCTAGTAAGACAAGAGATGCTTATTATAAGATACTGTATGTGTGTAATGGCATAGAGTAAACATGAGCCTTCCTGTGTGCGTTAAATCGCCTACTGGAGCTGTATGCATAAATGTAGTGAATTTCTGACTGTGTTGTGTTAGCAAATATAATACCTGAGCCTTATTCAGTCATGTCCATAAAACACCCCCGGTTCAACTACTGCATCAATTACCAGCTAAATCACCTGGAGCTGCATGCAGGAAACACAGTGAATTTTATGACTTCTCATTAATTCATACTGGTTAATTTCCCGCCCCCCCTCAGTGGCAGGTGAAGAAGAAGAAGATGACAAACCACTCATACCCTAACAGTGGTCAGTTACAGAGTGACGATCACATTTCACTCCGCATACAGATTTGAGTATGTTTTCCCTCCACTCACACCACTAACTGTTTATATACATGACTAGTTTTGAACTCCAAATTTTACCTATGTCGTTTATATAATAATGTGGTTGTGTAAGCCTAATCATGCACAGATCATGAATATCTTATTCAGTGCATTCTGCCCCAAGATTGTTGTATATAGGCTCGACATAATTATGGGAATGATGGTTCTTTTGCCAAACGTGACACACTACATGCAAAATGAGTGCTGCCATAGCAACATTTGCACCACACAGTCCGTTGTCGTACAACTTCATGGGATTCAACTTTAACATTATTTTAGCAGACCATTACATTTTAATAGTAATTTTACAGAGATAAATCAATTTTGCACATCAACATTGAAAGTATAGCTATGTGGTTAAACAAAAAGTTCATCATTTGACCAGTTGAGCAGGGTTTGGGTCTCCTTGCTCTTGCATCGTATTACGAGGTTCTGGAAAAACCCAGTTGCAGAGTCCCACCACGATCTGGGCTCGGTTAGGACCGCGCTGCTCCTCCATCGCTTTGCATGTGCAGCAGTCAACTACTTCCTGGACTCGGTTGCTTCCTTGCTCGGGCACCAGGTTGCTGCGAGAGCGGCCGTCCATCGCAGGACTCTGCTCGCGGGCTGGGATCGGTCGACAGATGGGAGGCAGGCTCGAGCGTTGCACCACATCTCAGCTGGGGCTCGGATCGCCTTCTTCTTGCATCGCACGCGGCCTCCGTCGTTGCGGCCCAGAGCCGACGACATCCAGCAAGCTGCAGAATGAAAGTCGGTTGCCTCCGCAGTCTGCGTACTCTCCATCGCCGCCTCAGCCGGGCCGGGGGCTGAAGACGGTTTGCGTTGCAACAACTGGCAAACGCCCTGTGTCCCATTCGCTCAGGATCCTGCGCGGGAAGCAGCAACGGCAGAAAGATGATGAGGACGATTGAACAGCGCATTGGAGTTGCAGTGCTGGATCAGGAGCAAGAAATTTCTACAGGCTACTATTGCATACACGACCAGGTACTAACTGAAAAACTCCCCGTTTTTATGGGTGCACTGGAATAACCTACGGATGTATCGCGTATAATACCCGCGGTGGTTTGCACAACGCGCATGATGCCCACCACAGCACCAGCACGATTCACTAGGATTTTTCGCTAGTAAGAGCACAGTAAACGGTATAGTTGATGCATTAAACCAAACGTCCCCCCATTAGGTGTAAAATCACCACATCTGAACGTAGTCTTGCGTAGCCATGATCCCCTCTCCCTAAAAGAGAGGGTCAGGTCTCTCCGTTTACTTGACAGAATTTCTACGTGACGCATTTCAGTTTTACGAAACTCGTACTCGACGCATTTCTCTACTAGATGGACAACAAATCGCATTTCTCTACTAGATGGACAACAAACATACTAAAATCTCATTACTATACCATGCAGACATGTATACAGGGTTTTTACAAAGTTCAGTCACTACAAAGTTCCAATAACCACAATACTGACAGTGAAAGTCATCAGTAGTAGGTAACGGTGATGTTGAAGGTGCGGATTTCCATTGGCTTTAGCACAATGGTGAACGGAGGAGACAGCTTCTCTGTTGGCCTTCTTCCTCCACCTACAGGCATGCCAAGTGTACAAACAGCAAAAATACAGTAGCCTACAAATTCAAAGACAACAGATGCACTCCGAAGGGGAGGCCATAGCTAACTGGAATTTCCTGCTAAAGTGACCACATTTTGTGGGTTCGTTTATTATATGTTCAATGGTTCAGGTCTCTCGCTTTCTGTTTGCTTTAGTGTGTTATTTGACCTCTGAGATAGGGACAGCCTCTCTAAAAGGACAAAACCATTGGCCCCATAGTGTCCCTTGTTCAGAAGTTGTACTGGAAAAAACGTACCTGTCCTTGAGGAGGCGGTGTTCCAGTGGAGTCTGTGTATGTCAGATAGAAGGGCGTTGCCTCCCAGTCCCAGCTCTACTGCCTCCACCACCTTCATCTCCTGGAACAACTCCTACATACATACATACAGAGAGAGAGACTGTTGAAATGCTGAAAATGTGGACCTCACATTATGGCAGTACATAAGGGCCAATTTTGGACAGATGGACCTAATCAATAGGGCCCAGTGCAAGACAGCAATTAGGCTTCAATTTTCAGTAGCAGTTTCTAAATCTAGTTGCCACAATAATCTCTGTGTATAATGATAGGAGCAAAGAGAAAGGGTTACGTACATTATTATAGCACACACCAAAAAAACCACATCTTTCCTACACCTTTACATATATACTGTGTGCAGATTATCCAACTTATATACCATACCCTTTAATGATGTTAAATTGGATCCATGCACGGTACCAGTGAGTTTAAAAAGGTGGTGAAAAGAGAGAGAGAGAGAGAGAGAGATAAGATATCAAGGAAAAGGCTCACCTCCAGAGTAACATTGGCGGTGGTGTTGAGAGGGGCTTCATCGATAGGGTACTGATGTTCCAGCCTCAGTAGATGGTGGGTGTGGTCTAGTCTCTCCAGTGTTAGCAGGTGGATGTTTAGTGGGAGCTCCACTGTCAACCCATCCGACTGTACATATACATTTATACATAGCTATAGTATATACACAAGTATATATAAGTACTACAACTGTCAACCCATGGAACAGTTAACAGAGGAGGTCTAATGCACAACACATGGTTGCCTTCAATGAATTTTGCCTGCCATTGTCAAACCCATTTACCTTGGGATTACTTTGTTATTATATACAGAAAACCCACAAACATAGCACAAGATTTTCTGTACATCATGTACCAAGGGATGACAGAGGAAGAAGCAGAGAAACCAGCGCATTAGGCAGACTGTGGTCTAGGGTATGCCCCTTACACTCTGGTATGCTTCACACACACAATGAAGGAATGCTGTGTTTTTGTGCACTTGTACTGACATACACTGAGCCATAAACTGAGCCAGAAAATGCCTTAAATGTCATACACTGAGCCCCTAAAACTTAATTGTGTTCGTAGTGACCTATTGCGTATGTACTTACATAGGGAGGATACTTGCTGATCCAGTCTGCATACGAGAGGTTTGAAGGAGTTATGGGGTACTGCGGCCTCAGCATAAGATCCTCCCCTTTTGAATGAGAGATCATACACACATGCATAATACATAGCTCTAAAGTCTGTTTTGTAGCAATTAGCCTCCTAACTGGTCATCAATTCTACCGGTCTGTATTGCAGCATTACGTATGTAGGTCAGCCTCCTAACAATTTTACTGTATGGTGCTATTTGCCAGGGTGTGTGCATATGGATGAGATGTTATGTAGAAAGTAATACTTGATTGCGCAACATTTTTGCTGCATTGATAATTATAGCATTTAAGTAGAAAACGTTCATCAGTCTGTGTATGGGAATGTTCAGAAACATTTTTGCCATCCGATACCAACCCACAATTTTTTCACTGATTGCTCATGAAATTTATGAAAGTTTTATGAACCTCGCAAGTTTCCTGCATTATTATTATGGAGAATATTGTTCACCTATAATTCTGTGGTAGATGGTAGAATTGACGAAGTTGTCGAGAATGGCAACGTGGACGCCAGTGATGATCAGACCTTCTCCGGTCTGACCTGTCTCGTTCAGTGGCTCTCCCACGCCTCGGGAATCATCGTAGAGAGTCCTACGATGGACCTGGGGGAGGAGAAAAGACAATGAAAAATCAGAGGTTAGCATTACAGAGGAAG
The DNA here is from genome assembly GCA_030341885.1 of Geodia barretti. NCBI lineage: Eukaryota > Metazoa > Porifera > Demospongiae > Tetractinellida > Geodiidae > Geodia > Geodia barretti. The sequence goes on from CASHTH010003519.1 coordinate 11,603, forward strand.
AGAAGAAAGAAGAAGGAAGAAAAACTAAAAGTGTTTGTCTGCTTCTCCTTTACTAAAAAGGTGGAGAGGAGAAGAATATTGAAAGGAAGGGAAGAAAGAAAGTAAGAGGAGAAAGAAGGAGTAAGGGGAGTATAGGAGGAGAAGAAGAGAGAGAGACAAAAGAGAGAGAGGGGCATCCTACCATGAGCTCCAGTTGTCCATCGTTGAGGGAAGACCCACCCTGAGCTCTGTCATTCATGACCGTGAATTGAACCCCACGATCCTCATCCTACAGATAAGTATACCAGATCTCATAGTACATTGTGCGTTACGAATGTGAAATCATCATATAGCCAGTCTACCTTGATGAAGATGCGGCTGTCCACGGGGTAGTAGTTGCCGGTGACTGGCTCTGTGTTATTGTACTTCCACGTCGGTCGGTAATTTCGACTGGACAGGAATGACAACATCATAAAAGGGACGTTGTATATACAGTATGTATACACAAGTTTTCTAGTCCTGATTGCAGGGACGAAGGAAAATAAGAGAGTTTCATCATTGGTTAACTACTGGTAATACAATCTGCCCAGCTTCAATTGCAAGACCATGCATAAAGTTACAGGTTTCTGTGTCACATAATGGAGTGTAACTCTGCAGACTTAAAACAATGCCTATATACTGAGCTAGTATGGAATAGACTTTTGCCACTGACTTGGCAGTTGCCTTGCATTACAAGAACTGATGAACCTACACTCTCTCCAACATCTGACGACCGTTGGAGTCAGTGTAAAACTTTGACTTTGTGTTGAGGTCAGTAGTGAACCTGCTGATGATCTCTTTACCCAACCCATCCCTGGGGGAGGGAGACGAGCGGTGAAGGAAGTGAAGAGGCAAGTGAGAGAGAAAAGAGTGAAACAGGAGAGAGAGAGAGAGGGAGAAGGGATGGGGAATTGTCTGAATTGAAGTCACATGTATGCACAAATTACACAAATGCTTAATTTCCTGCCCTGCGGTGTAATACTATTTCCTACCACCTCTTCTGTGTGAACAAGTTAAACTGTGCCCCGCATAATTACAATTCAAAGAGCATGTTTCCGAAAAATTCATTTTTGATTGTGTGTGTCACTCTGATTGAAATATCAGACGTAATGAAACGCTCCAGCAATCCACATCATGCTTCCTATGGGGATTTGTGTGTGTAGATATTGCAAATGCACCACAACACTAAGACATGGGTATGCATTACTTACTAACATTTGTGTGTGTTGGTTTTCAGATCAAGACACCTCTACATCATCCGAGGTAGCTGTGGAACCCCCATCTGGACAGGTATGTATGCCATAGAAACTATCCACCGTCTTACTAGAGGATGAATATTCTCTTATAGTATGACCAATGTACTGAGCGCTCTGTAGCTATTGGCACCTCGGGTATATTCCCGGTATACCTTCTAAAGCCATGGGATATTTATCCATATGAGTGGCTTTTATGTTATGACAGAAATATTTCTCTAACTGCTTCCGGGGTAGGGGTTGTATATAAGTGCACTTTTTCTTGCTAGTTGTGCGAGTTGTATATTATAGTAAGAGTTTATAAGCACAAGTTGGTAGTGTGGATAGCATCTGGACAGGTATGTATGCCATTCTCTTATAGTATGACCAATGTACTGAACGCTCTATAGCAATTATCCATATGAGTGGCTTTTGTGTTATGATGCAAATATTTCTCTTCTTCCAGTGTAGGGGTTGTATAAGCTGCCGCTTTGCATGGGCTCTGGCACATTTTCCCTGATTAGTAAGTAGTTGTAGTAAGAGTAACAGGAAGTTCTGGTCCACTTTCGCAGAGACTTTGCTGACTTTGTTTTCCATCATCATCAGTCGTCCAGTTGCTCCACTGAACGTTAGGGTCATCACCTGCAGTTAGCAATTTCCGTATATTAAGCAGGTAAAACAGGACACAGCTATGTATACAATATTCCTTCTAGGTCTGAATTGTAAGCATATGCACCAAGTAACTTCTATTGGCTTTCATAGGACACAAAACGGTGGATAGGTAAAAGGTTTTATACAAAATTCATTACATGCACTAGGTATGTAAGAAGTATTCATTGGAGTGGAGATTTTCATTATTCATTGGAGCAAGCACGTGTGCATTCCACATTCACTATTCCAATTGAAATTCATGGACAATGCCATGTAGTATAATGGTTGACCAATGTATACATCCTTACCCCATTATCAATAGTGAAGTCAGCACCTGGTTCTGGCACATACTCCCTCGACTTCACCGTGGATGTGCCACGCCCACTTTTAGTCGGACGAACGAGGAACAAGTCTGAACCCAAGGGACGCAGTAACCCCGGAAACAGGAGGTCGTATAATGCCTCTCCACGGTTACCACGAGCATTCTTGGTCCCTTCAGAAATTGGTATCAGCTGAAAACAAAAAACGAACTATAAATATTTTGTATACAGTTGCAGTGGAAAAGAGTAAAACAGAAAAAAAACTTAACACAGAAAAAAGGACTCCCCGGCCGGGAATCGAACCCGGGTCTTCCGCGTGACAGGCGGAGATACTTACCACTATACTACCGAGGACTTCCTGACCCTAATATAATCCCAGGTTCGGAACTACAAATAATTATTGTCTCCTCATCTCTATCATTCTTCTCACCCTTTGAATGCTGATATAATAGTCAGATCATGTGTCTGTTTCAACTGCAGGTCAAACTGTGAGTGAGAAGGTCGAAGGGTCCGTTGGCTGCAGTTGGTGCTCTACTGGGAGTGGCCTGTCTGATGGCACTAGTATTCCTGGCTCTGTTTATCACCGTCACACTGTGAATTTAGTATAGAACTAGGGAACCTCACCTTCCAAAAATTACTAACCACAGTTAGTAGCTAGTTACATTCATTATTTGAATGAGTAATGAATGTAATGGATCTCTTGCCACCTTTAGTCGTTCCAGTACGTTACACCTTCGCATGGTTTGAGGTTGGGTAACAGTATATTTCTCTCTCTCATGCAGTAAGTACAGAGCAACAAAGAGGAACTACATTCGTGTGGCAACAGCTGAAGAACCAGCTTTGTTTGGCAGCTCACAGCAGGACACTCCCGAGAACTTTGCCTCTATATAGTAAGGCATAAGAGATGCTTTTTCTAAGATAGTGTTCCTGTGTAATGGCATAGAGTAAACACTTCCTGTGTGCGTTATTCATTCAGCTGCATGCAGAAAAATGTAGTGAATTTCGATGCGCGATTTCCATTCTAAAGCCAGGACGGCTGCTGCTGTCAGGAGGCTTACTGGCAGACTGGCTCACCCCTATATACAGAAAAAGAGTGTGTGTGTGTGGCAACTTTGACACGACACAACTCAGCATTTTAGGATTATTATAGTCTGCACTACAATAGTTTTGCCCAGATCATGTCACCACTCCATCCACCCACACACTACTAACTGTGTTAGTAAAACATTACATAACTGCGTAGCCACACCCCTCACGTAAACGGAGAGAGACCAGACCCTCTCTCTTTTGGATCATGGCTACACAAGACTATGTTCAGATGTGGTGATTTTACGCCTAATAGGGGGACGTTTGTTTGTGCTCTTACTAGCGAAAAATCCTAGTCTGTATTATGCACTATGCTACAAACTCTACTTGACAGAATTTCTACGTGACGCATTTCAGTTTTACGAAACTCGTACTCGAAGCATTTCTCTACTAGATGGACAACAAATCGCATTTCTCTACTAGATGGACAACAAACATACTAAAATCTCATTACTATACCATGCAGACATGTATACAGGGTTTTTACAAAGTTCAGTCACTACAAAGTTCCAATAACCACAATACTGACAGTGAAAGTCATCAGTAGTAGGTAACGGTGATGTTGAAGGTGCGGATTTCCATTGGCTTTAGCACAATGGTGAACGGGAGGAGACAGCTTCTCTGTTGGCCTTCTTCCTCCACCTACAGGCATGCCAAGTGTACAAACAGCAAAAATACAGTAGCCTACAAATTCAAAGACAACAGATGCACTCCGAAGGGGAGGCCATAGCTAACTGGAATTTCCTGCTAAAGTGACCACATTTTGTGGGTTCGTTTATTATATGTTCAATGGTTCAGGTCTCTCGCTTTCTGTTTGCTTTAGTGTGTTATTTGACCTCTGAGATAGGGACAGCCTCTCTAAAAGGACAAAACCATTGGCCCCATAGTGTCCCTTGGTCAGAAGTTGTACTGGAAAAAACGTACCTGTCCTTGAGGAGGCGGTGTTCCAGTGGAGTCTGTGTATGTCAGATAGAAGGGCGTTGCCTCCCAGTCCCAGCTCTACTGCCTCCACCACCTTCATCTCCTGGAACAACTCCTACATACATACATACAGAGAGAGAGACTGTTGAAATGCTGAAAATGTGGACCTCACATTATGGCAGTACATAAGGGCCAATTTTGGACAGATGGACCTAATCAATAGGGCCCAGTGCAAGACAGCAATTAGGCTTCAATTTTCAGTAGCAGTTTCTAAATCTAGTTGCCACAATAATCTCTGTGTATAATGATAGGAGCAAAGAGAAAGGGTTACGTACATTATTATAGCACACACCAAAAAAACCACATCTTTCCTACACCTTTACATATATACTGTGTGCAGATTATCCAACTTATATACCATACCCTTTAATGATGTTAAATTGGATCCATGCACGGTACCAGTGAGTTTAAAAAGGTGGTGAAAAGAGAGAGAGAGAGAGAGAGAGATAAGATATCAAGGAAAAGGCTCACCTCCAGAGTAACATTGGCGGTGGTGTTGAGAGGGGCTTCATCGATAGGGTACTGATGTTCCAGCCTCAGTAGATGGTGGGTGTGGTCTAGTCTCTCCAGTGTTAGCAGGTGGATGTTTAGTGGGAGCTCCACTGTCAACCCATCCGACTGTACATATACATTTATACATAGCTATAGTATATACACAAGTATATATAAGTACTACAACTGTCAACCATGGAACAGTTAACAGAGGAGGTCTAATGCACAACACATGGTTGCCTTCAATGAATTTTGCCTGCCATTGTCAAACCCATTTACCTTGGGATTACTTTGTTATTATATACAGAAAACCCACAAACATAGCACAAGATTTTCTGTACATCATGTACCAAGGGATGACAGAGGAAGAAGCAGAGAAACCAGCGCATTAGGCAGACTGTGGTCTAGGGTATGCCCCTTACACTCTGGTATGCTTCACACACACAATGAAGGAATGCTGTGTTTTTGTGCACTTGTACTGACATACACTGAGCCATAAACTGAGCCAGAAAATGCCTTAAATGTCATACACTGAGCCCCTAAAACTTAATTGTGTTCGTAGTGACCTATTGCGTATGTACTTACATAGGGAGGATACTTGCTGATCCAGTCTGCATACGAGAGGTTTGAAGGAGTTATGGGGTACTGCGGCCTCAGCATAAGATCCTCCCCTTTTGAATGAGAGATCATACACACATGCATAATACATAGCTCTAAAGTCTGTTTTGTAGCAATTAGCCTCCTAACTGGTCATCAATTCTACCGGTCTGTATTGCAGCATTACGTATGTAGGTCAGCCTCCTAACAATTTTACTGTATGGTGCTATTTGCCAGGGTGTGTGCATATGGATGAGATGTTATGTAGAAAGTAATACTTGATTGCGCAACATTTTTGCTGCATTGATAATTATAGCATTTAAGTAGAAAACGTTCATCAGTCTGTGTATGGGAATGTTCAGAAACATTTTTGCCATCCGATACCAACCCACAATTTTTTCACTGATTGCTCATGAAATTTATGAAAGTTTTATGAACCTCGCAAGTTTCCTGCATTATTATTATGGAGAATATTGTTCACCTATAATTCTGTGGTAGATGGTAGAATTGACGAAGTTGTCGAGAATGGCAACGTGGACGCCAGTGATGATCAGACCTTCTCCGGTCTGACCTGTCTCGTTCAGTGGCTCTCCCACGCCTCGGGAATCATCGTAGAGAGTCCTACGATGGACCTGGGGGAGGAGAAAAGACAATGAAAAATCAGAGGTTAGCATTACAGAGGAAGAGAAGAAAGAAGAAGGAAGAAAAACTAAAAGTGTTTGTCTGCTTCTCCTTTACTAAAAAGGTGGAGAGGAGAAGAATATTGAAAGGAAGGGAAGAAAGAAAGTAAGAGGAGAAAGAAGGAGTAAGGGGAGTATAGGAGGAGAAGAAGAGAGAGAGACAAAAGAGAGAGAGGGGCATCCTACCATGAGCTCCAGTTGTCCATCGTTGAGGGAAGACCCACCCTGAGCTCTGTCATTCATGACCGTGAATTGAACCCCACGATCCTCATCCTACAGATAAGTATACCAGATCTCATAGTACATTGTGCGTTACGAATGTGAAATCATCATATAGCCAGTCTACCTTGATGAAGATGCGGCTGTCCACGGGGTAGTAGTTGCCGGTGACTGGCTCTGTGTTATTGTACTTCCACGTTGGTCGGTAATTTCGACTGGACAGGAACGACAACATCATAAAAGGGACGTTGTATATACAGTATGTATACACAAGTTTTCTAGTCCTGATTGCAGGGACGAAGGAAAATAAGAGAGTTTCATCATTGGTTAACTACTGGTAATACAATCTGTCCAGCTGCAATTGCAAGACCATGCATAAAGTTACAGGTTTCTGTGTCACATAATGGAGTGTAACTCTGCAGACTTAAAACAATGCCTATATACTGAGCTAGTATGGAATAGACTTTTGCCACTGACTTGGCAGTTGCCTTGCATTACAAGAACTGATGAACCTACACTCTCTCCAACATCTGACGACCGTTGGAGTCAGTGTAAAACTTTGACTTTGTGTTGAGGTCAGTAGTGAACCTGCTGATGATCTCTTTACCCAACCCATCCCTGGGGGAGGGAGACGAGCGGTGAAGGAAGTGAAGAGGCAAGTGAGAGAGAAAAGAGTGAAACAGGAGAGAGAGAGAGAGGGAGAAGGGATGGGGAATTGTCTGAATTGAAGTCACATGTATGCACAAATTACACAAATGCTTAATTTCCTGCCCTGCGGTGTAATACTATTTCCTACCACCTCTTCTGTGTGAACAAGTTAAACTGTGCCCCGCATAATTACAATTCAAAGAGCATGTTTCCGAAAAATTCATTTTTGATTGTGTGTGTCACTCTGATTGAAATATCAGACGTAATGAAACGCTCCAGCAATCCACATCATGCTTCCTATGGGGATTTGTGTGTGTAGATATTGCAAATGCACCACAACACTAAGACATGGGTATGCATTACTTACTAACATTTGTGTGTGTTGGTTTTCAGATCAAGACACCTCTACATCATCCGAGGTAGCTGTGGAACCCCCATCTGGACAGGTATGTATGCCATAGAAACTATCCACCGTCTTACTAGAGGATGAATATTCTCTTATAGTATGACCAATGTACTGAGCGCTCTGTAGCTATTGGCACCTCGGGTATATTCCCGGTATACCTTCTAAAGCCATGGGATATTTATCCATATGAGTGGCTTTTATGTTATGACAGAAATATTTCTCTAACTGCTTCCGGGGTAGGGGTTGTATATAAGTGCACTTTTTCTTGCTAGTTGTGCGAGTTGTATATTATAGTAAGAGTTTATAAGCACAAGTTGGTAGTGTGGATAGCATCTGGACAGGTATGTATGCCATTCTCTTATAGTATGACCAATGTACTGAACGCTCTATAGCAATTATCCATATGAGTGGCTTTTGTGTTATGATGCAAATATTTCTCTTCTTCCAGTGTAGGGGTTGTATAAGCTGCCGCTTTGCATGGGCTCTGGCACATTTTCCCTGATTAGTAAGTAGTTGTAGTAAGAGTAACAGGAAGTTCTGGTCCACTTTCGCAGAGACTTTGCTGACTTTGTTTTCCATCATCATCAGTCGTCCAGTTGCTCCACTGAACGTTAGGGTCATCACCTGCAGTTAGCAATTTCCGTATATTAAGCAGGTAAAACAGGACACAGCTATGTATACAATATTCCTTCTAGGTCTGAATTGTAAGCATATGCACCAAGTAACTTCTATTGGCTTTCATAGGACACAAAACGGTGGATAGGTAAAAGGTTTTATACAAAATTCATTACATGCACTAGGTATGTAAGAAGTATTCATTGGAGTGGAGATTTTCATTATTCATTGGAGCAAGCACGTGTGCATTCCACATTCACTATTCCAATTGAAATTCATGGACAATGCCATGTAGTATAATGGTTGACCAATGTATACATCCTTACCCCATTATCAATAGTGAAGTCAGCACCTGGTTCTGGCACATACTCCCTCGACTTCACCGTGGATGTGCCACGCCCACTTTTAGTCGGACGAACGAGGAACAAGTCTGAACCCAAGGGACGCAGTAACCCCGGAAACAGGAGGTCGTATAATGCCTCTCCACGGTTACCACGAGCATTCTTGGTCCCTTCAGAAATTGGTATCAGCTGAAAACAAAAAACGAACTATAAATATTTTGTATACAGTTGCAGTGGAAAAGAGTAAAACAGAAAAAAAACTTAACACAGAAAAAAGGACTCCCCGGCCGGGAATCGAACCCGGGTCTTCCGCGTGACAGGCGGAGATACTTACCACTATACTACCGAGGACTTCCTGACCCTAATATAATCCCAGGTTCGGAACTACAAATAATTATTGTCTCCTCATCTCTATCATTCTTCTCACCCTTTGAATGCTGATATAATAGTCAGATCATGTGTCTGTTTCAACTGCAGGTCAAACTGTGAGTGAGAAGGTCGAAGGGTCCGTTGGCTGCAGTTGGTGCTCTACTGGGAGTGGCCTGTCTGATGGCACTAGTATTCCTGGCTCTGTTTATCACCGTCACACTGTGAATTTAGTATAGAACTAGGGAACCTCACCTTCCAAAAATTACTAACCACAGTTAGTAGCTAGTTACATTCATTATTTGAATGAGTAATGAATGTAATGGATCTCTTGCCACCTTTAGTCGTTCCAGTACGTTACACCTTCGCATGGTTTGAGGTTGGGTAACAGTATATTTCTCTCTCTCATGCAGTAAGTACAGAGCAACAAAGAGGAACTACATTCGTGTGGCAACAGCTGAAGAACCAGCTTTGTTTGGCAGCTCACAGCAGGACACTCCCGAGAACTTTGCCTCTATATAGTAAGGCATAAGAGATGCTTTTTCTAAGATAGTGTTCCTGTGTAATGGCATAGAGTAAACACTTCCTGTGTGCGTTATTCATTCAGCTGCATGCAGAAAAATGTAGTGAATTTCGATGCGCGATTTCCATTCTAAAGCCAGGACGGCTGCTGCTGTCAGGAGGCTTACTGGCAGACTGGCTCACCCCTATATACAGAAAAAGAGTGTGTGTGTGTGGCAACTTTGACACGACACAACTCAGCATTTTAGGATTATTATAGTCTGCACTACAATAGTTTTGCCCAGATCATGTCACCACTCCATCCACCCACACACTACTAACTGTGTTAGTAAAACATTACATAACTGCGTAGCCACACCCCTCACGTAAACGGAGAGAGACCAGACCCTCTCTCTTTTGGATCATGGCTACACAAGACTATGTTCAGATGTGGTGATTTTACGCCTAATAGGGGGACGTTTGTTTGTGCTCTTACTAGCGAAAAATCCTAGTCTGTATTATGCACTATGCTACAAACTCTACTTGACAGAATTTCTACGTGACGCATTTCAGTTTTACGAAACTCGTACTCGAAGCATTTCTCTACTAGATGGACAACAAATCGCATTTCTCTACTAGATGGACAACAAACATACTAAAATCTCATTACTATACCATGCAGACATGTATACAGGGTTTTTACAAAGTTCAGTCACTACAAAGTTCCAATAACCACAATACTGACAGTGAAAGTCATCAGTAGTAGGTAACGGTGATGTTGAAGGTGCGGATTTCCATTGGCTTTAGCACAATGGTGAACGGAGGAGACAGCTTCTCTGTTGGCCTTCTTCCTCCACCTACAGGCATGCCAAGTGTACAAACAGCAAAAATACAGTAGCCTACAAATTCAAAGACAACAGATGCACTCCGAAGGGGAGGCCATAGCTAACTGGAATTTCCTGCTAAAGTGACCACATTTTGTGGGTTCGTTTATTATATGTTCAATGGTTCAGGTCTCTCGCTTTCTGTTTGCTTTAGTGTGTTATTTGACCTCTGAGATAGGGACAGCCTCTCTAAAAGGACAAAACCATTGGCCCCATAGTGTCCCTTGTTCAGAAGTTGTACTGGAAAAAACGTACCTGTCCTTGAGGAGGCGGTGTTCCAGTGGAGTCTGTGTATGTCAGATAGAAGGGCGTTGCCTCCCAGTCCCAGCTCTACTGCCTCCACCACCTTCATCTCCTGGAACAACTCCTACATACATACATACAGAGAGAGAGACTGTTGAAATGCTGAAAATGTGGACCTCACATTATGGCAGTACATAAGGGCCAATTTTGGACAGATGGACCTAATCAATAGGGCCCAGTGCAAGACAGCAATTAGGCTTCAATTTTCAGTAGCAGTTTCTAAATCTAGTTGCCACAATAATCTCTGTGTATAATGATAGGAGCAAAGAGAAAGGGTTACGTACATTATTATAGCACACACCAAAAAAACCACATCTTTCCTACACCTTTACATATATACTGTGTGCAGATTATCCAACTTATATACCATACCCTTTAATGATGTTAAATTGGATCCATGCACGGTACCAGTGAGTTTAAAAAGGTGGTGAAAAGAGAGAGAGAGAGAGAGAGAGATAAGATATCAAGGAAAAGGCTCACCTCCAGAGTAACATTGGCGGTGGTGTTGAGAGGGGCTTCATCGATAGGGTACTGATGTTCCAGCCTCAGTAGATGGTGGGTGTGGTCTAGTCTCTCCAGTGTTAGCAGGTGGATGTTTAGTGGGAGCTCCACTGTCAACCCATCCGACTGTACATATACATTTATACATAGCTATAGTATATACACAAGTATATATAAGTACTACAACTGTCAACCCATGGAACAGTTAACAGAGGAGGTCTAATGCACAACACATGGTTGCCTTCAATGAATTTTGCCTGCCATTGTCAAACCCATTTACCTTGGGATTACTTTGTTATTATATACAGAAAACCCACAAACATAGCACAAGATTTTCTGTACATCATGTACCAAGGGATGACAGAGGAAGAAGCAGAGAAACCAGCGCATTAGGCAGACTGTGGTCTAGGGTATGCCCCTTACACTCTGGTATGCTTCACACACACAATGAAGGAATGCTGTGTTTTTGTGCACTTGTACTGACATACACTGAGCCATAAACTGAGCCAGAAAATGCCTTAAATGTCATACACTGAGCCCCTAAAACTTAATTGTGTTCGTAGTGACCTATTGCGTATGTACTTACATAGGGGAGGATACTTGCTGATCCAGTCTGCATACGAGAGGTTTGAAGGAGTTATGGGGTACTGCGGCCTCAGCATAAGATCCTCCCCTTTTGAATGAGAGATCATACACACATGCATAATACATAGCTCTAAAGTCTGTTTTGTAGCAATTAGCCTCCTAACTGGTCATCAATTCTACCGGTCTGTATTGCAGCATTACGTATGTAGGTCAGCCTCCTAACAATTTTACTGTATGGTGCTATTTGCCAGGGTGTGTGCATATGGATGAGATGTTATGTAGAAAGTAATACTTGATTGCGCAACATTTTTGCTGCATTGATAATTATAGCATTTAAGTAGAAAACGTTCATCAGTCTGTGTATGGGAATGTTCAGAAACATTTTTGCCATCCGATACCAACCCACAATTTTTTCACTGATTGCTCATGAAATTTATGAAAGTTTTATGAACCTCGCAAGTTTCCTGCATTATTATTATGGAGAATATTGTTCACCTATAATTCTGTGGTAGATGGTAGAATTGACGAAGTTGTCGAGAATGGCAACGTGGACGCCAGTGATGATCAGACCTTCTCCGGTCTGACCTGTCTCGTTCAGTGGCTCTCCCACGCCTCGGGAATCATCGTAGAGAGTCCTACGATGGACCTGGGGGAGGAGAAAAGACAATGAAAAATCAGAGGTTAGCATTACAGAGGAAGAGAAGAAAGAAGAAGGAAGAAAAACTAAAAGTGTTTGTCTGCTTCTCCTTTACTAAAAAGGTGGAGAGGAGAAGAATATTGAAAGGAAGGGAAGAAAGAAAGTAAGAGGAGAAAGAAGGAGTAAGGGGAGTATAGGAGGAGAAGAAGAGAGAGAGACAAAAGAGAGAGAGGGGCATCCTACCATGAGCTCCAGTTGTCCATCGTTGAGGGAAGACCCACCCTGAGCTCTGTCATTCATGACCGTGAATTGAACCCCACGATCCTCATCCTACAGATAAGTATACCAGATCTCATAGTACATTGTGCGTTACGAATGTGAAATCATCATATAGCCAGTCTACCTTGATGAAGATGCGGCTGTCCACGGGGTAGTAGTTGCCGGTGACTGGCTCTGTGTTATTGTACTTCCACGTTGGTCGGTAATTTCGACTGGACAGGAACGACAACATCATAAAAGGGACGTTGTATATACAGTATGTATACACAAGTTTTCTAGTCCTGATTGCAGGGACGAAGGAAAATAAGAGAGTTTCATCATTGGTTAACTACTGGTAATACAATCTGCCCAGCTTCAATTGCAAGACCATGCATAAAGTTACAGGTTTCTGTGTCACATAATGGAGTGTAACTCTGCAGACTTAAAACAATGCCTATATACTGAGCTAGTATGGAATAGACTTTTGCCACTGACTTGGCAGTTGCCTTGCATTACAAGAACTGATGAACCTACACTCTCTCCAACATCTGACGACCGTTGGAGTCAGTGTAAAACTTTGACTTTGTGTTGAGGTCAGTAGTGAACCTGCTGATGATCTCTTTACCCAACCCATCCCTGGGGGAGGGAGACGAGCGGTGAAGGAAGTGAAGAGGCAAGTGAGAGAGAAAAGAGTGAAACAGGAGAGAGAGAGAGAGGGAGAAGGGATGGGGAATTGTCTGAATTGAAGTCACATGTATGCACAAATTACACAAATGCTTAATTTCCTGCCCTGCGGTGTAATACTATTTCCTACCACCTCTTCTGTGTGAACAAGTTAAACTGTGCCCCGCATAATTACAATTCAAAGAGCATGTTTCCGAAAAATTCATTTTTGATTGTGTGTGTCACTCTGATTGAAATATCAGACGTAATGAAACGCTCCAGCAATCCACATCATGCTTCCTATGGGGATTTGTGTGTGTAGATATTGCAAATGCACCACAACACTAAGACATGGGTATGCATTACTTACTAACATTTGTGTGTGTTGGTTTTCAGATCAAGACACCTCTACATCATCCGAGGTAGCTGTGGAACCCCCATCTGGACAGGTATGTATGCCATAGAAACTATCCACCGTCTTACTAGAGGATGAATATTCTCTTATAGTATGACCAATGTACTGAGCGCTCTGTAGCTATTGGCACCTCGGGTATATTCCCGGTATACCTTCTAAAGCCATGGGATATTTATCCATATGAGTGGCTTTTATGTTATGACAGAAATATTTCTCTAACTGCTTCCGGGGTAGGGGTTGTATATAAGTGCACTTTTTCTTGCTAGTTGTGCGAGTTGTATATTATAGTAAGAGTTTATAAGCACAAGTTGGTAGTGTGGATAGCATCTGGACAGGTATGTATGCCATTCTCTTATAGTATGACCAATGTACTGAACGCTCTATAGCAATTATCCATATGAGTGGCTTTTGTGTTATGATGCAAATATTTCTCTTCTTCCAGTGTAGGGGTTGTATAAGCTGCCGCTTTGCATGGGCTCTGGCACATTTTCCCTGATTAGTAAGTAGTTGTAGTAAGAGTAACAGGAAGTTCTGGTCCACTTTCGCAGAGACTTTGCTGACTTTGTTTTCCATCATCATCAGTCGTCCAGTTGCTCCACTGAACGTTAGGGTCATCACCTGCAGTTAGCAATTTCCGTATATTAAGCAGGTAAAACAGGACACAGCTATGTATACAATATTCCTTCTAGGTCTGAATTGTAAGCATATGCACCAAGTAACTTCTATTGGCTTTCATAGGACACAAAACGGTGGATAGGTAAAAGGTTTTATACAAAATTCATTACATGCACTAGGTATGTAAGAAGTATTCATTGGAGTGGAGATTTTCATTATTCATTGGAGCAAGCACGTGTGCATTCCACATTCACTATTCCAATTGAAATTCATGGACAATGCCATGTAGTATAATGGTTGACCAATGTATACATCCTTACCCCATTATCAATAGTGAAGTCAGCACCTGGTTCTGGCACATACTCCCTCGACTTCACCGTGGATGTGCCACGCCCACTTTTAGTCGGACGAACGAGGAACAAGTCTGAACCCAAGGGACGCAGTAACCCCGGAAACAGGAGGTCGTATAATGCCTCTCCACGGTTACCACGAGCATTCTTGGTCCCTTCAGAAATTGGTATCAGCTGAAAACAAAAAACGAACTATAAATATTTTGTATACAGTTGCAGTGGAAAAGAGTAAAACAGAAAAAAAACTTAACACAGAAAAAAGGACTCCCCGGCCGGGAATCGAACCCGGGTCTTCCGCGTGACAGGCGGAGATACTTACCACTATACTACCGAGGACTTCCTGACCCTAATATAATCCCAGGTTCGGAACTACAAATAATTATTGTCTCCTCATCTCTATCATTCTTCTCACCCTTTGAATGCTGATATAATAGTCAGATCATGTGTCTGTTTCAACTGCAGGTCAAACTGTGAGTGAGAAGGTCGAAGGGTCCGTTGGCTGCAGTTGGTGCTCTACTGGGAGTGGCCTGTCTGATGGCACTAGTATTCCTGGCTCTGTTTATCACCGTCACACTGTGAATTTAGTATAGAACTAGGGAACCTCACCTTCCAAAAATTACTAACCACAGTTAGTAGCTAGTTACATTCATTATTTGAATGAGTAATGAATGTAATGGATCTCTTGCCACCTTTAGTCGTTCCAGTACGTTACACCTTCGCATGGTTTGAGGTTGGGTAACAGTATATTTCTCTCTCTCATGCAGTAAGTACAGAGCAACAAAGAGGAACTACATTCGTGTGGCAACAGCTGAAGAACCAGCTTTGTTTGGCAGCTCACAGCAGGACACTCCCGAGAACTTTGCCTCTATATAGTAAGGCATAAGAGATGCTTTTTCTAAGATAGTGTTCCTGTGTAATGGCATAGAGTAAACACTTCCTGTGTGCGTTATTCATTCAGCTGCATGCAGAAAAATGTAGTGAATTTCGATGCGCGATTTCCATTCTAAAGCCAGGACGGCTGCTGCTGTCAGGAGGCTTACTGGCAGACTGGCTCACCCCTATATACAGAAAAAGAGTGTGTGTGTGTGGCAACTTTGACACGACACAACTCAGCATTTTAGGATTATTATAGTCTGCACTACAATAGTTTTGCCCAGATCATGTCACCACTTCCTCCACACTACTAACTGTGTTAGTAAAACATTACATAACTGCGTAGCCACACCCCTCACGTAAACGGAGAGAGACCAGACCCTCTCTCTTTTGGATCATGGCTACACAAGACTATGTTCAGATGTGGTGATTTTACGCCTAATAGGGGGACGTTTGTTTGTGCTCTTACTAGCGAAAAATCCTAGTCTGTATTATAGCACTAGTGCTAGCAAATCTCTTTACTGACAGAACGTTCTACGTGACGCATTTCAGTTTTCACGAAACTCGTACCGACGCAGTTCTCTACTAGATGGACAACAAATCGCATTTCTCTCCTAGATGGACACAGCATAACTAAATAATCTCATTTTGTGTACTATACCATGCATACATGTTATACAGGGTGGCTCACAAGTGTGTTCCAATAACACACTACTGACAGTGAACGAGGTAGTCATCAGTAGTAAGTAACGGGATGTTGAGTGCTGATGTCCATTGGCTGTAGCATAATGGTAGACGGCGGAGACAGCTCTCTGCTTGGCCTCCCTCCTCCACCTACAGCATGAGTGAAATGTCAAAGTTGACCTGTCCAAGGACAATGCACAAGGGCTACCCACTCTTTCTTCAGACACTAGTTGTGTATGGTTGCATGTCCCTTGTGCCCTGTCACAGCCCTCTGCAGCAGTTGGCTATCTGCTACCCTCTCTCTTGAGCCAGTGGACCTCCTCTCATCCTCTCATCGTCTCAGAGAATACGTGAGGTCAATGCGTGATCAGAGGCTCAGAGTTTCTTCCGGCTCATGACCCACTGCGAAGTGGCTCAATCGCTGCCTCACGCTTCAGACAAGTGAGTGAGCAACAGCATACAGCATGCAACGATAAGCATGTTCATGCGTGAAACTTCCTTTATTAGGGTCTTAGTCGCTTACGCCAGCCTTCACTGACTGATGGACAGTTCTCCGGGCTGTGTAGTCGCTATGCGGACGCCGACACACCAAGCAACGTCCTCTGTAGAAATTCGTCTCTGACATTGATCAAGGTGGTGCATCGACAACCCGGTTGATTACTAGTACGCATGTGGGTTGCATTACTACACAGTGCCCACAGATGAAGTCCCATTACCTCATCCAGGAGCAGTAGACTTTTCTACCACCATAGGTAAGCTTACACACACTACTGTATGCAACTTGAACTTGTGTGTGTATTGTGTAGGAGAAGGTGAGGGTGAGGTATTGGAGAAGGCACTACATAGGATGAGTGAGAGAGTCCAACAGAGGAGGGTGCTCACCAAACCTTGCTTCCAGGACTTTGACAAGTATATAGGCAGACCCAATTGCTGTAACATGATTTGATATCATGTGTCCACTGTAGGCACCACAATGGATATGTGACATGCAGTCAATTTAGACAGTGTCTTTCCTATCTTGGACTGGCTGGCAGCGACCAGGAGATGCAACTTATGGAAAAGAGGTGAGTAACGTAGTTGTGTTTATAAGCACGTGGATGGTGCTTGTACATATACACACACAGATGTTTTTATAGTGCTTACCACTGCACCTATAGGTATGGAGACAGTAAGGGAGTAAACTACCTTCAATTCTTGGAGCATCTACAGCCGACAGAGAGACTGGAAGACAAGTACCAGACCAGAATTTCCCAGCTCTCTACCAGACACACACAAGTGAATGTGTACAAAATGTTGCTACACAGAGTGGCAAGACCTTTGTGTTGATACCTCGAATGCACCTTGCAATTTTATCCTAAATGCTCTTTTACACTATCTTTATGTAGACAACACCTGGTGCTGCTGCTGTAATTGTGAAGGTCGATGCTGAATCTGTCCTGGACAAAATCAAGACAAAAGTAAATAAAAAAGGAAAGAAAACCATATTCATGAGCTCATAATCATTTGTCAGGTAATGAAGGAACGAGTGCGTGTGCTGGAGTTCATGAGGGACTATGACAAACTTCGCTCCGGTCGTATCCCTGCAACCTCCTTCCGCCAAGCTCTGGACTTGTGTGGCTTCGGCTTCGGACAAGAAGAAGTCACTGCTCTCGAGAAAGTGTCTGTTACATGTGGGCACGAGCTGCTCTATAATACAATTTGTTCACACATCTGCATGTGTACGCTGCAAAGAGTGATTATGAGCAGAGTCAATTTGCCAACTGTTTCAGGTACCAATCACCCAAGGACCCTAGCCAAGTGGAGTACATGAGGTTCTCTGACGAGATAGAGTCGGTCTTCACCAGGAAGGACCTGGAGAAGACGCCCACTGCGGAGGTGGTTCAGTTTGTGCCGCCGGTCGGGGTCAACATGTATGTTCTGAGTCCAGAGGAAGAGCAGACACTGCAGAAGACCATGCACAGACTGGCAGAGAGGGTATGAGGAACTATACATACCTACATAAGATGGACAATGACCAGTGCTTCAATTGAGTTATTGTTCCCGAGGCTGTTGTATACTTCCTCTTGCAATTGTACTAATGTCTTTGAACAAGGCCCCTAAATGGACGTTGTACATTATGGCCAACAACAATGTTACACAGTTAGTGTAGTGCAATGATTTGTCTACCAAACTGCAGGTACGGGTACGTCGTATTCAGATATTCCCTCTCTTTGAAGACTACGATAGAGTCCACATTGGCAGTGTGACTCGCTCACAGGTGAATAAAGTTTCATTGATCTGAATAGGTTTCATTGAGTCAAAAGTCATTGTCGACAACAATGGTGTTTATGATTGTCTAACACTGCAACTTGTTGCTGGCAGTTCCACCGAGTTCTGAGTGAGCTGGAGATGGGTGGACTGGTGAATGCCATGGAGTTTCAAATCCTCTACCGCAAGTTTGATGTGAGAGTTGGAGGAAGAAACGACGTCAACTACATCAGCTTCTGTCAGATGATTGATGACTATGCACAGACTCGCTGGACCGACCCTGCACTCAAGTGACTCGCAGTTTGTTGCAAAAACTAATTAGGACTCTGTGCTCATTAAGGTGTCACATGTCACATGCAATTGAAAGCCATCTTGTTGTATCGTATTGGTTTGTGGGGAGAAGAGGTAGCTATGTAGCAGTAAATACATGCATGCTTCTGCATGTACTGATTATTTCCACCCTACATGCTTATACCGTATTGCTGCTGCTATACGTTCAGCTCATTCACAGGTTGGTAGCTAGGCTGCCTTTAGTTTGTTGCATCCTCAGAGTCTATATTATACTAATGCAGAAAATGTTACAACTCGACAGCCTCAATGTCTATAATACCTTTACGTGGAAAACATATCTTGCTGGGAACTAGGCTAGCGAATTCAAACATTATTATAAAAAAAGCATAGCCTTACACATTCGCTGAGTATTTGGACCGTGCATAAAGTCTTGGTAGTTTACAGCATTTCTTTTAGACCAGTTCAGAGGGATTTGGATCTCCCTGCTCCTGCACTGTGTTGCGTGGCTCTGGAAAGCGGCAGGCGAAGCGGCCCGTCACGAGCTCAGCTGACGCCAGGTGTCCCGGAGGAGCAGGCCCGGTTCTGCACAGATTTCCCTCACTGGCTGGTTGTAGTTGACCAGCACCGCTCCAGCGAGGCACAACCATCTCGGCTAGGCGCGGGTCTCCTTGTTCTCGCATTGCGCGACGTCGCCGGTGTCTGCGTGGCCGTCGTCTCCGTCCACGTCTCCTCACTGCCGGGAGCTGATGAGTTGCAGACCGAGTCGTGTTGTGGCAAGTACAGGAACAGTGTTGTCCGAGCACTAGTAATTCTGCTGCAGCATTGTCGAGTTCGCGTAGAAGAGCTAACAACCCGAGGAAGCACTTCACAATCTGGATGAAGAGTTGGATAAAAATGATCCAGATGGCGATTTCAATGGCAAGCATAACTGTGAGGGGTCTCTGAGGCTGCAATCGACTACTACAATCCGTGTGCGCCGGTACGGTATATATGAGCTGCTGGCTGGCCGACGCCGATACTCCCTAT